>BGZK01002008.1:0-86429 GCA_005406025.1 Eumeta japonica
AAAAATCATTAAAATTAAAAAAAAATGCTGCAAACATCTTCTAACCTTATCAGTTAATACTAAAACATGCCCAATAATAATTATTTGCATTATATTGATTTTAAATAAATTTCCGTTTTCATGGTAATAATGTACACTGTCATCTGTTGCAAATTGCCCAAAGCCTTTCCATTAACAAGTAGAAAATAACCTATAAATTTGAGCTTATGCAATAGCATGATATATTTTGACGTTATTATATGTCGGACGCACAGACTGCCATTAAACTATACTATTTATATAGAAACAGTAATCAATTATAATAACTTATCTTACAGTTTTATATTTATTTAAATATATTCGAAACCAGCACGGACGCGGCCACTTAAACGAGTATAGGTGTAATGCAGCCACTAACATTCCCTGACCGGTGCCCGCGGCTGACTGACTCTCGTTCTACATTCAGTCAAGCGTGAACGCCGACTTTTAGGTCACCGATCTATAACTATGTATTGATGTTTTAAGACAATCTGAATTAAAAAAACAGGTCAACTGCGAACGAGTCTCGTCTGAATGTTGTTATACATATAATGTAAAACTATAATTTTATTCCCGTATGTATACCTTTAATTTTTAGGGTTCCATAGTCTGTTTGGCAGTATTACGAGTTTGGCGGTGTGCGCAGTTAATTATGATTTATTTAAAATTATGTTTTGGAAGTGCCCAAGTTCCATTTGATCTGTTTCGAGATGAACGTAGACTAAGAGTTTCATCGAAATCCTGATTGTGATTGTTAAGGATGATCATCGTGACGGCCAATGTCAAATAAATATACATCGAGTTGCATATTGCATATGCAAATAAAATAATCTAGCGACATTATTTTTTGTCGAAAAAATGATTCTTTCGTTTGCCTTCACAGAATTGATTCGGAAATAATAGAATTAAATTATACATACATTCTTATATTTGAGTATATTAGAACGGAAACCTCTGAACACGGATTTGCATTTTCTCTTATAATCAAGTAAAAAATATAGACACCACAAGTTCAAACGAAAAATGAATAAAATATTCTATGAAACGTAACATATGAAGTCGCGCACTTAAACAGGTTTTGAAGGTGACTTTCAAGTGGCAAAACAAATTAACCTTTTCTATATTATCTATGATCTTCACTATTTTTAGTGACCTAAAGCGGTGGTAGTCGAGTGGTCGGTGCGGCGCGACGGCTTTGTTGCACCAGATTCTAATAGACCCATTGCTAAGCCGCACTACTTAGGCTCCCAAAAGCTCCGTGTCTCGGCCCAAGCGGGGCGCAGGTCGCCGACGACCGTTACGGCCGGAGCCAATGGCTTATTTAGTGAGATACTCTAGGGAGTGCTCTAGAGCTCGGAGCGAGCGAGGAGTTCAATTTGTGACCGAACAATGAAATTCTAAGCACTTAGACTTTGAATGCTCTATTCTGACCCGAGGCGTGTCGGAGGTCGCTGACGCCCATTTTGTCCGAAGCCAACGGCTTAACTTCTTGTCTAAAGTACGAAGGTAACGAGAAGTTTAGTTTAAATCAAGTAATAGAACTCATCATCTAGCCCGCGATCAGGGTGAGCACTCCAAAGGCAGTCCACCACCGACCGCCGCCGCGTCTCGCCGCACGCCTGTCTCAATAGCATCCCGCCCTACCTGGTGCTGTTTGCTTCCACATCGAGCTTTGGAAGAGATGTATTAAAATAACTTAGAATCTCGCACTGAAGGTTTTTCCGAATACGAGTAAAAGCTTAAATAATTTCACCATTTTCGGGGCCATAATATTTTCAGTCACGTTCAATTGCTAGAAAAGGTTTATTTACGTAGGTGACTCTTAAAATTTTTAGATTGGTCACAAAGAAAATTAAAAGAAAAACATATTTCAATTTAAAAAATGGAACTCTGTGCTAGAAAATTTTTGTTGAATGTTTTTCTATGACTTTCGTTGTTATTTAAGTCAGCAAGAATTTTTTAATTTTCCGTCGATTTCAAGAAAATTTCGGCCGGCTTTTCATGATAAGTTCTATCTGATGCCACTGTTTATAACCGGTTTAACGAGTTCAAACGTGGTCGCACTAATCTGACTGACGATCTGCATGAGGGACGTTCTTCTACGGCGACGTCAGGAGACAAACATCAGTGCTGTGCGGCTCATGTTAGAGACTGACAAAAGAGTAGCCTGAGTGATTGGAACAAGCTTAGGCACCGATTTGAGTCAAGTGTACACTTAGCGGTCAGGAAGTTTTATACACGGTGGATACTTCATAATTTGACCGAAGCTCAAAAACCCCGTCGTATTCATTGCAGTTGCGATTGCTTCTTCTATTGGAAAAAGTTAGGGAAAAACTGCCTCACAATAGAATCATCTTTCATCAAAACAACGCCTTACCGCCAAATGGGATCTGATAGGACAATATAGAAATAGATCCGACAACCTCAAATAATACGTTTTTTGTATATTTCCCAAAATAAAAGAAAAACTGCTAGGAAAGCGGTTTACGGACGCCGAAGAAACAATGCTAATTTGCAGTATTTTTCTCAGTAGTTCCATCGAATGCAATGATGTATTAATTTCAACGGTCACTATTTTGAAAAACAATTTTAATAAAAATAACTTGATCGTTTCCTCAGTTTTTTGATTTTCTAAGAACTTTCAGTAACTATCTTTATATATAATATAGATAACGAAAACGATTTTTTCTTTGTCCGAAGATCAGATAAAAACTACTGAACGTAACGACATGGGGCTTTGACCATACGACCCGAAATCTTTTATAAATGGTTTACGCTATTTTTTATTTATTTATTATTTTTAAATTCCAACACCCACCACCATTTTATTTATTTACTTTTACAAACAACGCTTTTGTCGGGACCAGTAATATGGGTTGGTGTATTGAACTAACCGACTAATTGTTGCGGGAGTAATACGGCATTGCCGGGGTGTGATTAAATGGTATTTTTGTTTGAAACAAAAAAACTAGAATCAATTTGAAAAACTCCAACCGGAATTTTGAAGTATTTATATAAATATTAGTATTCAAAGTATCTATATTTATATATATATATATATATATATATATATATATATATATATATATATATAAAAGTATACAAAATTCCTATGTAGATTAATGTACGTAGAAAATTTGGATAGTTAAATCTGTCCCACTTTCATATGTAAGATTTTGTTTTAATCTCTATTTCAAAGGCAGTATATATTTTTTTCTGTTATAAAAGCTAACAAGTCGTGTAACGGCAACTGAAAAATGAAAATGAAAATGTCAATAAAATGAAGAATCAGGTGGTCAATGATCATTTTCACATGTTTTGTATTTTCTGAAAGAAATCGAGATCCTTACCACCCGAAATATCCAATTCGTCACCTTGAAATTGTACTAAATGTCCATCGACAACTAAGTGTCGCTAACTAACCACAACATTTTCAATTTCCCAAAAGCCACATATATAGATAAACCACAAAAGCAATATTTTGTTAAAATGGAAATTGAATATGAAATCTTTAAGCCCGTTTGCGAGATCGCCACGTGTGTGTATACAAGACTGGCTCACTTAAAATAATAAGTTACACATTTTGTCGTAAACTTGATTATTTTGGTCAGAGCTAGCGCCGTAGACACAGACTGTTCATTAAAATGCATATTTCTTGGTTAACAATCGCGATATCAATTTACATACAATGGAGTATAAACTCGACGACCTTCATACAACCTCCGTTCCTGTCTGTTCGTTGTCACATGCTGCTACCTCCTTCGTGGTTAAGCGCATTTGGATAGTAGCAAGAACAGACGTCTCTCTAAGAACACACTAAGCCGTCGGCTCCGGACGTCATCGTTGCAATGACGACGACGTCAGCAATCCTCGAGTCTGCGGCCCGAGAAAAAGTGAACAATCTACAAACGCCAACGCTTTAGGCGTTTCCTATATTCGTCTACGTTAAATTTTTTCTTCTGCAGGTCACGTGTCATTTCGCCAGCCAAAGTCAACATGGAACACTCTCGGATCAGTGGAATGTTTCAAGATCAGCAATAATTATACATTTTAACTTTTAAACATAACATTTAGCAAAATTGCCGAATCATGCCGCTTCAAAAAAGTTACTCGTCAAAGTTCAATGTTACCGGCAGGTTGACATCAGTTGTCATAAACGCGTAACAGGTATATGAAAATAATCAAATTAGAACTAAAATATCCGACTATATGTATACCATCACAGCGGCGTGCTTCAAATTCTCGTTTTCAATAATTAGCTGTTAACTGTTAAAGTTAAAAGCTAAGCACGTCAGAACATGTTGTTTCAACAGATGAGAGTTAACCGGTAATTTCAGAGTTAATGCTAGAGGTGCGTGGGGCCACCTCCAAACGCTGAGTTAACTTCCAAATCCGCCATTTTGGTATTTGTGACATTGACGGTATATACGTAGTCGTATATTTTAATTCTAATTTGATTATTTTCTTAATATTTTATAATAATAAGTAATAATTGAAGTTTTTCTTCTTAATCCATTTCGGAAACTTACGATATCTATAAAATTAAGAATCATATATTAGGCGCTTATCGTAACTGACAGCGACCGGTCCGTTAACATTTAACTTTAAGCAAGTGATTTTTGAAGCAATAAAATTTGACAGTTTTGCTAAATGTTAAAGTAAATATTATGTTTTATTGTTAAAGTTTATAGTTAAATACTACTGATTTTTAAACACTCCGCCGTGAAGAGTTTGAAGCACATCGCTGTGAGTGTAAATTGTATATTTGAAACACGTATTTTAACGTGTTTAGCTTTTAATTTTAACGGTGAGCTGTTGATTATTAAATATGCGAGTTTGAAGCACACCGCTGTTTAATTTTTAAACATAAAACCCATTTACTTTAACAATTAACAAATTTGTCAAATCTTGCTGCTTCAAAAAATTACTTATTAAAGTATGTGTTAACCTGCGGGTTGCTGTCAGTTGCGATAAGAGCGGGATATGTGATTCTTAATTTCATAGACGTCGCAAGTTTTCGATACGGACAGCGAGGGAGAATCCCGATTATTGTCCCGATTATTAAAAAAATAATCAAATTAAAACTATAATAATCCATTGATATCACAAATGCCAAAATGGCGGATTTGAAGATTTTAGCATTTAAAGGTGTCGCCGCGCACGGCCAACATTATCTCCGAGATTAGCGGTTAACCGTCAGTTGTGAAATTGAAATAACGTATGTTGACGTGTTTAGCGTTTAACAGTTAACAGTTAATTATAGCAAATGAGAGTTTAACGCACACCGCCGTACCAGTATAGATTTTTTTTTGTAGAAATAGAAATGATTAGTCACTCGCCTCGGCCCGCTGAGCTAGCAAGGCGGTCTCATCTCTTCAGTATGAGGTAGAAAGACTAGGGGGGTGTGCTTCAATAGTGAGGTGATTAAAATTTAATACAACAACAATAATAACATGATGATATATATATAGTTTCACTTGTCCAGGTGTCTTAAGTCCTGCAAGATTTTAACCCCTCTTGCCGGTGTTCGCGAGCTCAAATTTGGCATATACGCGTAAAGTGCATGAAAATACAATTCCATAGAGTTCGGAGTCATTTGATTTGTCGTGACGAGTATCCGGGATTTTTGATGATATCCTGGGTCCGATGATGAAGTCGGAACGTGGCCACGGGAACTATGTAACAAAGCCAAGCAACCTCACGGATGTTGGCCTCTATTTAATCCATCTCGATAAGAGCTCTCGCCTTAGACGATATTGAGGGTCTGACGATGAAGCCGGAAGGTGACCACTGGAACTATGTAACGGAACATGGTAATCCCAACGACATTGGGCTTGTTCCATTTGCCTTGAAAAGAGCTCCGGTCCTAAATGATTTACAGGGTCCCGATAGCGAAAATGTAAGGTGGAGTCAGGAAATCTGTAACGAAACCACACAACACACAGGTACTGAAACTACACACGCCCGTAGATTCTGGGCCGTTTTACTAGCAATCTGCATTCGTGTATGAAATTTCACTTTCAATTAATTTGGATGACGGTATAGATTGACAGCACAGATATAGATCGAACTGCAGGTAAATTTTCAGGAGCACAGAATAAAGGCATAGATTGTATCTTTCATAAGAAACCTACCTTAAAAAGCAATATCAAAAATAAGCTCCTATATTATAAAAAAAAGAACTAAAAAATTAATAAATATAGTTTAAAAAAACTAAAAAACTTGCTTTTAAAGCACATTAAACTAAAAACTGAAAAATAATCCTTAACATGAACTAAAAAAAATAATGAACAATGACGAAAAATACTAGCATTATTGTGGAAAAAGCGTGGGTTGCTCTATATACGAAAAGTGTGGCACAAAGCGCACCATTGAAAATTAACCTCAAAGATTCCGATACATACATACATAGTTAGATACAACCCAAGCTTATAAAAGCATGTTAAAAATAAACTTATGTCGATTAGAAACAAAACATTTTCTACCTTTTGACCATTTAAGTTCCTTTTTAGGGTTTCATACCTCAAAAAAAAAACGTAACCCTTATAGGATCACTACGTTGTCCGTCCGTCCGTCTGTCTCTCAAAACCCTTTATCTCGGGAACGCGTGGAGGTATCCATTTGAAATTAAAACCGTATACTTAAGTTTCCAGTCCCTTAAAGTTGTGAAAACATCAAACTTCTATGTTGACATGAAAAAAGATACGGTAGTTTATACCGCAAAAAACGTATATTTTGCCGCTCTCAAGGGAAACGAAAATTTATAGTACATTTTCCGTTGACCTAGAACTATGAAATTTGGCAGGTAATACCGTCTTATACTACAAGTATAGGAAAAAATCTGAAAATCATATATTTTTAATTAAATCATAAAAATGACTGATTAGATCACCTAACTAATTTAGGTATGAACTGTTAGTATAACCACAATTTCCTACAAGTATGTAATTATTGGTTTTAGAAACTGAATTTCTGGAAAGGTTCGCAAAAAACTGCGAGACTCGATTCTTGAACTATTTATAATATATACCAGAAAATTTGTACGGAACCCTTGGTGGGCGAGTTCGCTTCGCACTTGTCCGGTTTTTTTTTTTTCTGTCAAATTCATTATATTACAAGAATAAAAACGTGCTAAAATTGATAACAAGAGAGTAGAATAGAGTGTAACACGGTTTTATTCTGCTAATGTATAAAATTGATAAAAAAAAGGAGCTTGAATGCCGGTTAACAGATTTTTAAGTGTTTTTTAAAAAGCACTTTGAGCCAAAATCGTTTATTTTAATATGTACGGACCTAGATGAAGTAAATGTGTGCTTGACTTTTTTTAATAAAAAAGAGAGCTACCGAATGGTTTGTCGACACCTAAATTGTATTACAGTCATGAAGATACGATTGTGTGTCACGCGATTTTTCTTTGGCCAAAGCGATCACGAATTCTACGGATGTTTTAGCGCTTGGGACCACTGTATGGTTAAATTCATAAGCTGAGCGATTTTCAAAGCGAAGATTAGTCCTTAGGACAAGACGAATTTATCAATATGTATTATATACTCGATAACATATTGATAAGTATAAAACTCATCTTGTACACAAATGCGACTGAAAATACAGTGTTGTATTTTCGGGTCATCGGCTATAAGCTAATGTCTATATATATATATATATATATGTGTGTGTGTGTAAAATATTTACAGCAATTGGTAGTTTACAGATAATTTACGATCAAGCAGTAAAAAGTTACGAGTATCCACACCAAAGGCTGGTATGATTTTAATAATATGGATGGTTTATGTCCATGGCCCTCACACTAGGCAAATAGATATTTTATTTATCTACATTAGTGGTTGGATATAAAGTTCAAAATTGCACCATAAATCCATCCATAACACTTCTCGAAATAATTCCTGACACAATAACATTGTGTGCAATTTCTTTATCAATCATTATGAGTATTGGAATTTTAAGTATTGATAAGAGAATGCATGAATGATTGAGTCGAATATGATGTATTGATCGTCAAAGATATCAGTTTATCATGGATTGATTTTTACATGTATTATATACCTGTATAACGTTTTCAAGACGCATATCTGTAAAAACATATTCGCATGGAGAGAGTGGCGCACAAGCTCCCATGTTATAAATGTGGTCTAAGGTACAAAGATCAATGAATCGTCAACAGCCTGTCGTCCGCTACAGCTTATGACTCAGACCAGCCGCCTCAGCCGGTCGCTGCTTTCTACACAAACAGCATTTACTTTGACTCACACGTATGCGATCCGTTCAATCGGTGAATTTTATTACAAGCTTACGTTTCACTGGCGCCGTTTTTACTTCTGCGTGTCTTTCCGCTTCTTGCACTCCGATTTGGGATCTCTTTCTGACGCATTATCTTGTCCGACTGGCGCAGCGGTAGTGACCCTACCCGCTGCGCTGGGGGCGTGGGTTCGATTCCCGCACAACACAAGCATTCATTTATTTGATTAAAAATTAATGTCTGTTTAGAGTTAAAAACAAAGTATATGTGTATTTACAGGTATCAACTATCTGGTATTCATATTACAAGTCTTGTTGTTTAGTTTGGGACCAGACGGCGCTGTGTACATATGTCCGAAGATATTATTATTATTGTTATATTTGCATTACCCGTGCTCAGTAAAAGCGTACCCTCCCACAGTCTTTTTAGCTCAAATCGGGGGACCTGGATTTCAAGCGATCACGCTGGCCCATTGCGCGTGGTGACGGTCAACGTCCGTGTCGCCACACACGTCGTCCGGGACCGACGACTTAATCGTGCTTTGCGAGGCACGGAACTCGGTGGTTCATTCCGACGTAATTTAAGAAATGATCAGTCAATCGGATCATGGTCTCGCAATCGACGCGCCACTCCGCCACCATCACTCCTCATTATTTTAGTCGAGTGGGTATTTTATTGCACGCAATGCTTTCCTTTGCCTTAGCGTACCTTCAACTCTCTCCTTTGATACATGGTATTTTCTAATTAAGACCACGAAATCTACCATCTCTGATGAGAGATGGTAGATTTCGTGTTCACTTAATTTCTAATTAAGCATGACTACATAGTAAAAACAGAGGAGGCGTCACTTCATATAATTTTGATCGAAGGACACTTACAGGTAAGTTACTTTGATCAACTAATTATCATATGTACATGTACCATCGTACATAGCGGCCATGATTTAATTTTCAGTATTTAATTTCTAAGTGTGATTACAATTGCATGTTAAGGGTTTCAAAGACCACATAGTATATAGGCTGACAAAAAATTCAGCTCGCTACGTCTCCCCGGGGGACGCGAACACACGCACGCGAGCTAACATCGAGGCGGCGCCTCACTGGCGTGCGCAAAGCGACGCGACAGCCACGCTAATGTCTAACGTGTCACAGAGCATTCGCTCCGCGGCAGCGGCAGTCCATTAGCTTAATTCACATTTTGTACTTCTTAGTTTGTAAGACTTTACATCCAAAAGCGGACAAAACGGAACCCCATCACTGAGTCATTACGTGCTTCTGTCTGTGACACCATCAAAAGCGTATATCTCATAAAATATATGAGAATAAGCTAAAGTTTTAGTACACTTGTTCACTCGATACCACTTCCTAGTGGCGAAGGATAAAGTCGTTTCAAACACACACTACCGGAGTTGTTAAAAATCACATCTACACATTTTTATTTTAATATAAGGAACACCGGACAAGTGCAAATAGAACTCGCACCTCTAAGGTTCCGTACAAACTTAATTATGCATGTAGGTGTGTCGTCCATCAAGAGTCGATTTTTTTTGTTTTAGATACCGACACTGGTGAGATATTAATGCCGGGGATTCCAAAACTTTCTCATTTTTTCTTTTTTCCAAAAAGAGTTCAAATTTTTTTTTTCAAATATGCCTATTTTTGGAAATCTTAAATTTTTATGAACGGTCTTCTCCCATATATCGGTCCCCATCGCAGTCCATTTTCCGATTGTAAGCGTAAGTTTTTAATCATAAAAAAATATTTTTCATGTATACCATCAGTATAACTACAAATAATCTATTTTCAGATTTTCCCTTTCCTGACAAGTACCCTAACTAATAACAAAAATGAATATAGGTTTTACTTAACTCGCGGACGTCAAATTATGCAGCGAAAATGGCAGTACTTTTTTTATTGCATTGACTTATAAGGTTTTTTAACAGTTCTAAGGGACCGTAAACCCAAGTTTTTGATATTGATTTCAAATTGATATCTCCAAGCTTTCTTGGGGAAAAGGGTCAGACGGACAGACGAACAACGAAGTGATCCTAAGAGGATACATTTTTTTCAGTAAGGAATCCTAAAAACTATGAAAGGCAATACGAGCCTAGCAATTTTCCTTTAGTTTATGCTCTATTTCCAATAAATATGATTTTTTTCAGAATTTTCTAAGTCACGGCTTTTACACGTGGGCAAAAATAAGGTAAGCATTTCTTGAAAGTTTAAAAAATATTTTATAAGCTCCGGGGCCGCGCCGCATTTCGACCCGCCTCGTCCCGCCGGCCCCGGGCCGCGCCGCCGCGCCGCGCGGACAGATATGTCGAGGTGACTCCATGTCGAGTGCCTTTCCAATTTCCGTGCGGAAAATTAAAAAAAAATCCAACAATTAAAATCCCTTGACTCGTTGTCGAGAGTCAAGGGACTTTCAATGTCGAATTTTTTCGAATTGAGAGTACAGTCGCGCGCAGTAATTTAATTCACGGTGTTCTGATTTTGTCAGACGCCGTTTCACGGCCTTTTGCGTTGAGACGGCGCGATCTAATCGCTATGCTCAGCAGACGGGTCGGGGCGATATCTATAGCGCGCTCGACACTACTACCCGCCATCCTAGCAACGAGTGTTTTCGACATCTGGCTAGACGATGTTTATACGAAATTCATGGTGTCAATTATTGCTGGTGGGAAGCCTCACGTCGCCGACGGCGGGAAAGGATGGGTGACCGAATTCTGTTTTGAAAAGTCAGAATTTCAGTAGTTAATCAACGTATCTGACTTCGTTTGAATACTACTTCGATAATAATATACTATCTGGGTCGTAGTTTGTGTCACGATATGCCATAGTGACAATATAATATCTACAGAATGCAGTATAAAGCAACTTTTATAAAAAAAGTAAAAAAAAAAATTGTTTCCTAAGACACCTATGTAGATTAAATTAAAAAGTGAAACCTTAACAATATATTCATTAATAACAAAAATTGATACATAATAAATATAAATAATATTTACCTAAAAATCGTTAGGGTCGTTACCAAAATACCAATGTATGAAAATGTATACAAGAATTGCTCACTGAAAGCCATAAGATTCGAATATTTGATTTTTTTCTGTAGTTGATAATAGCACGCTAATATCGTTACTCCACAGAATAAACAAGTTGAACGCATGTCCGTCTGTATGCCATTGATTCTCAAACAAACCTAAGCCGTGTAAAAACGTTTGAGGACGTGAATGTAAAAACATTTTTTTTCAAATGTTAAAATAATGTAATTATAATAAAAATTTGGACAGTTAACACAGCGATTTGAAATCGCGTTCATGACGGACAATAAGAAAATATTCAACATAACCTCAATAATGGAGAGAATGACAGCGTAATGACAGTCGATCGTGAACTTGACTCTTAGCCAACTTCACTACCATCCACAATCAATAATCAACAGGTCCTTAATTTAAATTATGAATCTTTTGTCATAGAATACATATTCAATTTTGTCTTAATGGCCCGTTAATTTTTAACATTGGTTGATGAAATATGATCTTACTTGAGTGTGAATGAGTTTCATGCTAAACTTACTCGCTTTGGAGTCATTTACGTCCATGTCTGCAGTACATACAAATTCGTAAGAACCAGCTGCTAGAAGATTTAAATTAGTTTTTTTTTTTAATTGGAATACAACGTGTGTGGCTCTGAGCGTTTACGACAAATGCCCCCCTACACGTAGCCAATATTCAAAAGTAAAAAAAGGAAAAAGGTTGGCAACATTATCCAGTACATTCGCTTTACAAACGTGACATAACGTAGAAGTATTTAAAAAAAACAGCAATTAAAGACTATATAGTATATTTTTAGTTACCGACTTAAAATATGAAAGAAATTCATGACGTCATCAATGTCAGTGTCACTTAAAAAACGAATTTTCGAGGTTTTAACAAGGCATTGGAATAAACAAGAAGCTGTTAAATCGTATGTCTGTACTGTGGATATTAACGCATCATTTGTTTAAGGTCAATGTTACGTCAATCGAACAATTCGTAAGTTGTTTAATTTTTATAAATCTGTTATCAGAAGGTATACTAGTTTTGTACAAGATCAAGAATGTTTCCCGAAACAAGAATTATCTCGAACCTGAAGATTTGGAAACGACAAGCGCCTGATTGAACATTTTCGATATTGGCGAGCTCGAAAATGGTGAGCAGATTTTGAATTGATCGTGAGTTTCCAATATTCTGGCTTTTTTTTTATTAGACTTGAGCTTTGGTAAATCTTAAATACATTAAATAAAAACAAAATGTGTAGTTTAATATCTTATCTGAATAAAAAGATTTCTCGGAAAATTTGACAAAATCTTATTTCGGGCAGCGGTAATAGCCGAGCGGCCACCGTGTCAATGGACTTCATGAAAATTAAAATTGAAGTAATGTATACGGTTTTGGGTACAAAAGGTAAAATGAAAATATTAACAAATCTTCATTGAATTGATATGTCATAATATGCAATATTAATTTGCGCAAGTGTACAATCGTACACACCACTTAAGATGCACGTAGCGCGCTCCTTAAGGTCACTTACACAACTCTGTACGGGAGAAGGTCGCGACTTAAGGGTGACCTCGCACCGCTCAAATGTGTACTGTCCTTAAGCGCGCCCGTCGTAAGGCACCGGCACACGAGCGAACGGAAGAGTACCTCCGTTTCTAATCAGGTATTTCTTGCTCAATCGAACATCGAGCACGTGTAATTAATATTACACATTATAATGTTAACGCAAAATAGGGACCAAAAAAAAAACGAAAAAAATACTCATATATACTAATATTTTGAATACTATTGGTTTGTACGTATCGTATAAATCTAAAATTTCTATACATATCACGTGACGATCTCGCAAAAGGGTGTTGACTGTGATGAAAATTTTTAATTTAGTAAAGGCTTGCCTTTCGAGTTAATTTATAGGGGGGTGTCTTCCTTGGACAAAATTAGATAAATGAAACCGACCAAGAATGTGTCAGATATGTCCAGTGTAGAGTTCCGAAGCCGTTACCACAGAAAAAAAATACAGTGCAGATGAAAAAAACTATGTTGTTGAGAGCACTTTTTCTATGTTTCCCACATATAATAGGTATAAGCTCTCTAGTCACCTATAACTAGAAAAACAAATAGGTTCCTTTACTCCTACAAAAGTGTAAACTAAAAAGCCTCTGCAAAAGAAAGTACAAAGTACAATTGTCTGTGAATTTTTTCATTATTTTTGACTTACGGTTTAGAAAATAAAGAGGGGACAAAATTTATGCTAATTTTGAAGCGATTATTGCCGAAAATTTTCACTCAATCAAAAAATGCTTAAGAACCTTTTAGTGTTTTTAAAATAACTGTCGAAATATGTGACACACGTTAATGTTTGTTGATAATTTTTTTTCAGATTTGTTACATAAATGAAGTGCCCCCTTAGAAATATTTATTTTTGTTATTTAACTACTAAACTAAGTAGCGGCTTATACAACACACCTATACTATAAATTTCTTCAATATTCATTTTGTAGTTTTTGAGTAAAATGTCTGCGACGTACGGACGGACGGACATGTCGAAACTATAAAGATAGCGTTTTTGCCATTTTGGCTCGGAACCCTAAAAAAGCTGTACGTTGCTGTATTTGGCGTCAGCAGCAGATTACGGTGTCGTTACGAATTAACAGTGTGGCGGAAGTAAAATAAAAGGTTTGCGATTACCCTTTTTATTTTCTCATTGTTTCTCAACTTACGTGATATATACTGCAGAGGGCGCTACATAAATGGAGTACATAAGTATCGAGTGCATATTAAGTTGTACGAAAATAAATATGAGGAAGTTTTCCCATTGGAAGTTATTATACTTCCAAAGCAAACCGGAAATACACCAACCATGTCATGTTAAATGTATGGTATGTAATGCATACTTTTTTTTAATGCATAGTTAGGATTATTTACTAACCATAAATGTGCATGAATATTTTTACATCCAGATTCTACTTCCGGTCTCGATGCTGGTCTCACTTTTCCCTTGGAAATTGCCGCTATTTCATAATAATCTACCTCAATGCTAAATTTAAAATTATAATCCATACAAATAGTCAAACAAACATACGATCAGTCTAATTTACGTGTATGGACTAAAAGGGTTGGATATCGAATCCGAACTTCTTCTCTGGTGTATTTCGATATGGTGACTGTCGACGACCGACATCACTAAAGCGATAGTAACGTCCGTGACCAGCGGATTAAATACTACCCCAGGCAAGAAGGGAGAGGTTTTAATACGATCAATTTAATAATTCATCAGTCGACACGTCCCCTGGTCAAAATTCGAACGTCATACCTTCCAGTTTAAAGGTAACGCTTTCGGCCACTCGGTTAGGGAACATACCCATACTACGTGACCCATATTTTACAACTTCCTCCCCCCTTCGGTGACCAACTGTAGTATATGTTGAGACCCATAGTTTTCACGTGGTAATTCATAAATATGATTTTAAATCATTTTCTTTTGCTAACAGAAAGTTAATATAATCAACGAGAAAAAACTTATGTATAAACATGTTGTAACAGGTACTTACGTTTTACTACAAATAGAATACTATATGAGGACATCATTTTTAATGAGTACAAAACTATCAGTTTTAAATCAGCTGGCGTCCCGCATATTTGCGTTAGTGTTGCCATCTGTGAGTTTAAAAAGTGCTAAACGCTGCGCGTCATAATTTGAATATATCTCCGGAAAAGCGCGAAAATTCTCTGACTACGTGATAAAGCCTTAAGCCCTCCCCGTCCTGTGACTAATCGTAGTATTTTGAAGCCCTGCCCCGTAAACGGGTCACGTAGTATGGGTATGTTCCCTACCGCTGCAGCACGAGGCGACGGCTGACGGCTGCGACTCGAACTTGTCCGGTCTGCCGGAGTTCACGGACTCGAGACGCAAAGTCCTTCACAACGACACCAATTATTAATAGTGATTCATGATTAGAAGGAAAGAGCGTATAATAGTATAGTTTACACGCGCACGCCAATGGCCGTGCGCTGTTGTTATAACGGGCGTGGACTTGCAACTGCGAAGAGAGCGCAGTTTTGGATGCGGTATGTTTTGCGGCGGATCTGTTAGACTTTTTTTGGAGTTTACTCCTTAAGAATAATAAAAAAAAAAACTAGTGGTGACGTGGGACATGCGGTTGAAACCAGTTTCTTTCGCTTTATATTATATTATATAAAACAACAGGAACAATGAATTAAATTAAAAACTTTTAAGAGTAATTGAATAAGAAATACAAAATAATATTTCAAGAAAGTCATTCATTTACTTAAAATTGAATATAATGCATATAAAATAGACAATTTTATATTTTTATTATTATTAAAAACTTTGTTAAATTCGTCAAGCTGCATAATTATGTAATTTTTAAAATAGATGTCACTTTTTCTAGAGATTTAAAATTGAAAACTTTCTCTCCAGAACCTAATAAAATTCAAAAAAATATTCATATAGAAATTATCTGTTCATAATAAATGACATTATTATTCAGGACAAATGTACGTAACACAAAATAGATAAAAATTTTCATTGAAATATTGAAAGAGGAAATTAACACCGCGCCGCGCGAGGCTTCCGCCACACTTGCTTAATATCTAGCATCTGTTAAAGAGAGAGAGAGAGAGAGAGAGACGTTGAAAGCCGAATGGAGGGGACGCAACGTTTTTTCTTATGTGACTACTTCGGCCAACTAACACTTCCTGCAAGCTGCGTTAAGGAATTTCATTCCAGTAACAATGGTATAATATTTCTAGCACAATATTTAATACATAATAAAAAAATATTTAAAAAATCATCGGAGTCATCGAGTGGAAAAAATTCTATTTCATTTCACTAAATAGTTTTTGGTGTAAAAAATCATCATACCAATTGACAAGTAATAATCTAAAACAAAGAACTATTTTATCTATTCATCATTCAGTAGATATCTCGATCACTTGCAATATACTCTGAAAATGTAAATACATTAGGGGAGCGTCCATAAACTACGTAGCTCGACCAAGGGGGGGAGGGATAAGCTTAAGCGCTACGCTGAGGCACGTAATAGGGGGGAGGGAGTCGAGAGCAAAGCTACGTGGTTTTCTTCAGATGAAAATTTTGTTGAATAAGATAATTTGAGACCCCGATGTTAATTTAACAAGAGGAATCAAATAATTAAATACATTATTTGAAAAAATAAACTGTTAATAAATTAATTTATTATTAATTATTTTATTTTATAAATAAATTAATGTATCGTGAAAAAAAACCACGTTCCATTGGGTTGGGGGGGGGGGGTCATAGAAAGGGCTACGTGAGGCCACATGGGGGGAGGGAGGAGTCCTAGAGAGACTAAAATATGACCACGTGGTTTATGGACGTTCCCTAGTGTCGCTTTATCGTTGTAGTTGCAATAACTGCATAGATTTTTCCACAGATACCGCATCTAATTAAATTCACACTTGCTTGTTTACAACAACTTGCGGGTTTACTGTTATGTATTGAATATTAATGAGCTTGCGCGAGGACGTCTGTCCAATGACTCGTGGGCATCGGCGAGGTTTACGTGTATCATCACGGCGCATTCTCTTTGGGAGTAACCAGGAACGCGACGATAATATTCAGGGCTCGGTCCTTGTGAATTTAGGTAATGTCGCCTTCATACCTTTCGGACTGGCCTAGAACTAAAACAGTATCTGTTGGAATTTTTATAAAATTTAAGGACAAATTCTTATTTACATATCATGGTTCAAACACGCGTTCCCTACTTGGACGTGCACACACATAATTGATTTTCGATAATAGAATTACAACTTGCTTAATTTCAAGATAATTTTTAATTTTCTTAATGGGAACTTAAAAACAAAAAAGTATCTTTCTTTAAGATCGAACTGAGGAGTGAAAAAACCGGCTAAGAGCATGTCAGATCATGCTCACTGTAGGGTTCCGACGCTGTTACTACAAAGAAATGTACTACAGGTGTAAAAAATCGTTGTTACACTTTTTCCATGTTTCTCGTTGTCTACGTATAAATAAGCACTTTAGTCGCCTATAACTAGAGAAACAAGTAGGTATGTCGACAATTACTCTTAAACTAGTGTAAACTAAAGTGAACAAGCAAAAGAGCGTATGTGCATAGCACTTACGCACATCTGTTGATAAGCGTAATTTTTCGGCAATAACTCAAAAACGGTGCATCTGAACATATTCAAAATAATTTTCTTTGAAAGTAATGTATTAAGCGTTATCTCCGCTTTTTTTCTTTTTTGGATGTACTGTTTAAAAAATAAAGGGGGGACACAATTTCTACTACTTTTGGAGCAATTATTTTTGAAACTATTTACATAATCAGAAAAAATGCTTAAAGGTCTTAAAGTGTTTTTAAAATAATTGTCAAAATATATGCCACACGTTGATGTTTGCTGAAAAAAACCTTTTTCAGCTTCTGTAACTTGTGTGGAGTGCCCCCTTAGAAATATTTATTTTTGTTATTTAACTACTAAATTTAATAGCGGCTTATACAGGGCACCTACATTATAAATTTCATCAATATACGTCTTGTAATTCATGAATAAGATCCCTGTGACATACGGACGGACGGATATGACGAAATTATAAGTTTTCCGTTTTTAATATTTTCACTCGGAACCATAAGAAAGGATTCAGGAAAGAATTTTTTTTGCACGTTGACTTTGTGATATGACATAACTTTAAAAACCGCATTAACAATTTTTAAGTGGCTTGTTTAAATACATTACCGTTTATTGGCTGTCATATCACATTGAATATGCAGTTGAGAATATTTTCAGGAACCCTTGAACGTCACATGATTTATAATGACCTGTAATGGTCACTAACAAGTTTTGATCTTTACTCAAATGGCTTAGCCGTGCACGTAATATTAAAAAAAACACGAAAAGCTAAGAGATATCTGGCTCTGTTACCTTAATCGAAATTGCCTATTTATAGTTTAGCGTTACTGTAACGTGCCAGCATTTTAAATGAGCTTCGCTACTAAAGGCTACCCACTGAAACCAGAATGATACCTACTCATTCTGGTTTCAGTAGATGGCCTTCAGTGATATAAAGAAATACGAGCTAACGCAAAACCTCCGCATGTAAATCTGTTCGTGGACGCACCGGGGATGAGAAGATCTCTTTGTCATTTTTATGTGAAAGATTATTGAATGGTAATACTGTATTTTTTAAAATGGTATGTAATGTTCAAATTCTGAATTAAATTTATGAGTTACGGCATGCGTCTAATTAATGTAAGTTTAAAATATTAAAAATAAATAAGGATTTACTACGCAAACGGAGAACGGAGAGAGACGGATGCATTACGCACGGATTACGCGGAAACGATTCGCGTAATTATTATGTCGATTTTATGGACGCAGTTGCGTCACTGTTCATCTTTCGCAAGAGAAGCCGATGTAAGAAAACCTCAGGTGTTCCGATCGAACGTCGTATAGACTAGATCCACTTTGGAGTCGTCAACATAAAATCGATGTACAAACATGTCGTGTATTGCCCACAATAGAACCTAGGACCTCTCGCCTCTGAAGCGAACGCCTCATCTATGACAATGAGGAGGTCTGCACTCTATAATTAATATATAAACATGTCGCGTACTAGCCATAAACACACAGCTCCTCTTGCCTCGAAAGTGTACGCCTCACCCGCTAGACTACGGGGCTCTGCGCTCTATAATCAATTCACAAACATGTCGTGTTGTGTCTATAACCAAATGTAGGACCTCTCCACTCAGAAGCGAACGCCTCATCCACTAAACTAGGGGATTTGCGCTCTATAATCAATTTATGAACATGTCGTGTTGTGTTTATAACCAAATATAGGAACTCTCTCCTCAGAAGCGAACGCCTCATCCACTAAACTAGGGGATTTGCGCTCTATAATCAATTTACGAACATGTCGTGTTGTGTCCATCATCAAATGTGGGACCTCTCCCCTCAGAAACGAACGCCTCATCCACTAGACTAGGGATTTGCGCTCTATAATCAATTTACGAACATGTCGTGTTGTGTCCATCATCAAATGTGGGACCTCTCCCCTCAGAAACGTACGCCTCATCCACTAAACTAGAGGATTTGCGCTCTATAATCAATTTACGAACATGTCGTGTTGTGTCTATAACCAAATGTAGGACCTCTCCTGTAGCAGAACGCCTCATCCACTAAACTAGGGATTTTGCGCTATAATCAATCAATTTACGAACATGTCAAGCTGTGTCTATAACCAAATGTAGGACCTCTCCCCTCAATAGCGAACGCCTCATCCACTAGACTAGACTAGACTAGGGGGCTTTGCACTCTATAATCAATTTATGAACATGTCGTGTTGTGTCTATAACCAAATGTAGGACCTCTCCCCTCAATAGCGAACGCCTCATCCACTAGACTAGGGATTTGCGCTCTAATAATTTAAGAACATGTCGTTGTGTCCATCATCAAATGTGGACCTCTCCCTCAAGAAAGAAATCTTCCACCTCCCATAATCAATTTACGAACATGTCGTTTGTGTCCATCATCAAACGTGGGACCTCTCCCCTAGAAACGAACGCCTCATCCACTAGACTAGAGATTTGCGCTATAACCAATTTACGAATATGTCTGTTCTATAACCAAATGTAGGACCTCTCCCTCAGTAGCGCACGCCTCATCCACTAGACTAGGGGAATTGCGCTCTATAATCAATTTACGAACATGTCGTATTGTGTCTATAACCAAATGTAGGACCTCTCCCCTCAATGGCGAACGCCTCATCCACTAGACTAAGGGATTTGCGCTCTATAATCAATTTACGAACATGTCGTGTTGTGTTTATAACCAAATGTAGTACCTCTCCCCTCAGTAGCGCACGCCTCATCTACTAGACTAGGGAATTTGCGCTCTTTAATCAATTTACGAACATGTCGTGTTGTGCCTATAACCAAATGTAGGACTCTCTCCCTCAATGGCGAACGCCCTTCCACTAGACTAAGAGATCTGCTCTATAATCAATTTACGAACATGTCGTGTTGTGTCTATAACCAAATGTAGGACCTCTCCCCTCAATGGCGAACGCCTCATCCACTAGACTAGGGGATTTGCGCTCTATAATCAATTTACGAACATGTCGTGTTGTGTCCATCATCAAACGTGGACCTCTCAGAAACGAACGCCTCATCCACTAAACTAGGGATTTGTGCGCTATAATCAATTTACCAACATGTCGTTGTGTCCATCATCAAATGGACCTCTCCCCTCAGAAACGAACGCCTCATCCACTAGACTAGGGGATTTGCGCTCTATAATCAATTTACCAACATGTCGTGTTGTGTCCATCATCAAACGTGGGACCTCTCCCCTCAGAAACGAACGCCTCATCCACTAGACTAGGGGATTTGCGCTCTATAATCAATTTACCAACATGTCGTGTTGTGTCCATCATCAAAATGTGGGACCTCTCCCCTCAGAAACGAACGCCTCATCCACTAGACTAGGGGATTTGCGCTCTATAATCAATTTACGAACATGTCGTGTTGTGTCTATCACCAAATGTGGGACCTCTCCCTCAATACGAACGCCTCATCCACTAGACTAGGACGTTGGCCTTTATCAATCAATTTATGAACATGTCGTGTTGTGTCTATAACCAAATGTAGGACCTCTCCTCAAAGCGAACGCCTCATCCACTAGACTAGGGGATTTGCGCTCTATAATAATTTAAGAACATGTCGTGTTGTGTCCATCATCAAATGTGGGACCTCTCCCCTTAGAAGCGAATGCCTCATCTGCTAGATTACAGAGTTCTGCACTGTAGAATAAATTTACAAACATATCGTTTGCTGGCCGTAAACGAACCTAATACTCCTTCCCTCGGAAGCGAACTTCTTTTAAATTTAAACACCATAACACATTATACGCGGAATAAAATAAAGTAGTCGTATTCCAACTGCGTTTATGAAAACGATATACTACTCATCTGTGCAAACAATGCATATGCCTAGGTATAATTTGATGTTAATTCAGGTGAAATAAAATGTGTGACTTTGAATCCATTGAATATACTGTAATGATACAGTTAATCGTAAGTAAGTGGTCAACAATAGCCTTTATAAAATTACTGACAGTCTATATTGTAATTATATTCTGAGGCCGGACACATCCGGCAGTTTCATACAAATCTTACTTCGAAGAACGACTGTCTAATAAATTAAAATTATTTATTGCAATTCGTTAAGATTTGTCTTATTTTAATATTTTTGAAAAGAAAAGATATTTGAATATCTATTGCAAAATGTAATTTCAAATAAGTACACCCTTTGGAAAAAAAAGGCGACAAAACTTTAAAGAAAGAAAGAAATAATTAATTCGACCGACACATATTTTTTTTTTTACAATCAATTGTGTTACTTATTATTTTAAACTTTGTTCATGTGTCGCTGGTTAAAAGGGGTTTCGTTCAGCATCAGTGGCGGCGCCTTAAAGATCTCGCAACTAATGATTGTAATTAACAGTGTCGTTTTAAATTAATTTACTAGCTTACTTCACTTCAATGTATAATTCAATTTTAAAATATTATAACTTCTTATGGAAATCGCAATGAGATCCACTACGTAATTAGAAGTATAAAAAAAATTCAAAGATAATGTACAAACCTTTTAGTTTGTCATCAAATTCATCAACTAATTTGTTTACAAAACGCCACAGCACTCCGCACAAACGTCATAGACCGACTTTGACAGCTGTCAAATTTGACGTCCACGTTTTTCTAAGTCGTTCGCGAACGCGTAGAGGCGGCAAGTGAAACGTCCGCGCGCCGCGTGCCGCACCGCTGACTGCCCGCTCTGACTTTCCAATCTCTATTGCAACGCGAACGCTGCGGGCACTGTGTGAAGTTCGTGCCGATTGTGAAGACTCTAGTCAAGTATTTTTGTCCTAACAGGCTGGTTTTTTAATTTTTTTTAAGAATTATAAGCTAAGCCGAATTTCTCAAGTTTGGATTATAACTCTGTCGCTAGTAATTAATACACAGAAATTTTTGAATGAAAACTTTGAGCCGACTATTAACACATAAAAAGAGGTTAATTAAAATTAATCCGGATTTAAGCTAATTAATTATACATATATGTGCTGTTAAAGTTCACTGCATTCTCATCGATATTATCACATACTAGAGCTAAGGAATGAATTTTTGATTTGATGCCCATTTGTTTCGATACCAGTGTCATTTCGAAGAGCGATGAAAGGCCCAGCGGTTCAGAGCGTCGACCTCGAACTAGAAGATTCTGAGTTCGACCTTGATGACTTTAAATTAAGTGGAAAACGAGTTCTTTAATTTAAGTCACATTACAGTTATTTGTTCCGTCCCTTGGAGCACACGCTAATCCATGGACTATGGACGATGCTACTGTATCGGTGGCAATGATTATTAGCAGCATGTAGCCTGGATTTGGTGAACGGGAAGGTTTTAGGGGTACAGACACAATTTGAATCAAAAAGATTGTATGGGAGTGCATATCTTAGTATTAGCGTTCTAATGATATACGATGACATCAACAACGAATAACCTACCCCACCATTTCGCTTTTCCGTTGCGGAATTCCCTCCACAAAGATTTTTTTTATTACAAATAAATATATTTTTTAAGCAATAAAGTGAATAGGACCTTGCTTGCCATTATGGATAGTGAAAGTGTCTCAAGATCAAGCGAGTTTGGCTACCCATAATGAGATCTTGATACCGACGCCTACATATTGTAGTGAAAGTTGGTTATGGCAGAAGAAAAATACAAGAAGAATTAATGCGGTGGAGATACGATGTCTGGGTAAACATGTGGAGTATCGTTGAAAGATAGATATAGGACCAGTGATGTCACAAAGCGGTCTGGTTTCAGAGAAGACGTACTGATTATAACAGAAAAAAGTATGTTCCCTCAGTTTGGCCGTATGGAAAGGAAAGTAGACTCACAAAATAATATATGGATATAGTATAAATCGAATGTTTGTGATGGGAAAGTCAGCAAGGGTCGCCCTAAAAAATCCTATGTAGACGAAATTTGTGGTACAATATAAAAAAAAATCGATTTTTTTTAGCATTGGAAACCGTGCATGAAAAGATTGATGGATGTCAGCGAAGCAAGAGAAATATGCAAAATTGTACAATGTGGAAATCTACAACAATATCTGCCTACCTTTCTGAAAAATAGAAATGACCTTACGTTATTTTATATTATTCTTCTGGACTTTTTTATCATTTGATGCTAATTTAAAATACAATCGAAATATAAGCAAGCCTTAAATATACTATACAAATTGTAAATAAGCACTGTTGTCGATAGTTCTACATAAATCTGATAGCCGAAAATAGCAGCACTAAAAAAGCAAGCAAAATATTTTTAATGTATTTCATACTAGCTGTCCCGGCCGCTTCGCTGGGTAATTTTTATTATAAATAAAATGGCGAAGGATTTACGGAATTCTAAAAATGAGTAGCCTAGAACATCTACAAATCATTCCGCATCGAATGGTCCCAGTCCCACGTCTATACGTTTAGTAGTTTTTACGTGATTGGCGAACAAAGACAACTTATTTTCATTATATATGTATAGATTAATATCTATATTATTATATAATTCTGCAGCATCTGTCTGTACATTCAATTTTTTTGTAAAATTTTGTGATAGATATTCTTTTTATGACTAACTTACCACAATTTTACCCTTTTTAAAATTCATGTCTGTCTCTCTGTCTGTGTGTCCCTTTATAACTCAGGAACGGTTTGACAGATCGTAACGAAAATCGGTATATACTATCAACATGTGATTGCGCAAATAACGGGCTACTGTCTGTTTGTTTATTCTTTTACATCTTTAAAAACATCACTGATCTTAATGAATATTAATAAACAGTAAGCACACGTGACAGCGCAAATAATGGGCAACTATCTTTCTGTCTATCTGTTCGTCTGTCTGTATGTCGTTTTATAACTTGAAAAAAATTAAACCGATTGTGATGAAAACTGGTATGCATCTAGAACAAGTTATTGTACAAATGTTACAGGTACTGTCTTTCTACCTTTTTGCATAAGTTTTTAATTAGGGGATAGCCACTCACCGATTCAAGCTAGCCGAGATTTTTTAAATTAGAAGCCAAATCGAAATTGATCAGATGACAGTTTGTATAATGTAAGGAGCCAATGAGGAAGAATTTTCGCAAATTTTCTTTTTATTAAAAGGTGGTTGGCTGTTGAATGAAATTTCTTATGGAGTGAGATACGACTGTGTTATGAATATTACTCACTAAAAATGGCGTGACGCGTTTTTCACAACTAGATGGAGATGGAAGTAGAGTTGTATATTTCGTGTGTATTTTATTAGACACTCATTTTACTCCATACGTCTTCTTTACGAGCCTAAATCAATCATATAATTACAAGGAAACTGGCAATATGTAGTGTTCGCAAACGGGAAGGTTTTTGAAAGAAAAAAAACTAGCAATTGTTCCCAATTTTGTCTACGTGTTCGTACTATTGGACTAAACTACTGAAACTAGCCTAAAAATTCCTTCATGAATAAGAAGCTTCCTTAGTAAAATAGACTAGTAACATTTCGCTTTGGTGTCATTTGCTGGTTTGTGCTATTAGTTTCTTAAAATTCTACCACGTATAGAATATTACATTATCCTCGATCAATACCTGTGATCTGTAACCGAATTAAAATTGCATACGGGACGAAAAAGGAGAATCGAGATTTGAGATTGAGAGCGATTGAAATCGAGAATGAAACCAGATCGGAATCGAGTGGCCTAAAATTAGAATAAAAAGCGTGATCAAAATTGGAATAAGGCCGAAATTAAGAATCGAGAGTCGGAATAGAACCGAAATATACTTAGATCGTTTGAAATCGAGATGAGACAAATCAGCATCAAAAGCACGACTGAAACCAGAACCGAGAACGAGATAACAATCGGAATCGTGGTTAAGATCGTAGTCGGTCGATACATAAGATGAAGGAATTCATTCTTTTTGTGCAGAATGCAGCGGCGAGCGGAACCTAGTTTTTCTATATATTTCTTTTCTTGATGTAGAATGGTGCAGTCTAATCTAAAAACTGTTTACGTTAAAAAAATATAAATAAAATTGCGTGTGTAGCATCATACACTCGGTATAAGTAAAATTTTCTTAAATAACTTTTCGTGGATATCAAAGAATTCCAGAACACAAACGAAAATAACTACAAAACACAATCATTAATTACATTAATTACACTACTCGTGGCACTTAAGTGTTGATACATAGCGTCTGACGCGTACATCTACAACGCGCGCATTCGCAACCTTATTTTATTCTGTCGCTGTGTACACGTCACTTTCTTTTGCTCGACTCCCGTGGCGGCGATATCCATAGCTCTCTTTCTCCTTTTCTCTACGTTATGTGTTTCTTCTCTCATGTAATGAAGTGAGCCGTCCTTGAAATTTCTCTCCCAAGAAGTTTCGCTTCCAAAACAAAAACGTATATATCGTCTATTCTTTAAAAAGCCCAGTTTCGCGTTGCGGACCGCTACACGCGCGGGTGGATGAGTTAGATGTTTAGCGGAGGTAAAGTATCGTTCACGGTCCAAATGCCGGCAGGAGAGTGACTTATGGTACGTACTTAAGTTATAATTGCAAAAATCTACCCGTCGGGCCGAGGTGAAAATAATGGTGAAACTCACCTTTATGATTCTCAGCCGTTTTGTTTTTAGATGCCCCTACAGCTCCATGTTCTAAAGCCGTCAAAACTCGCAAAAAATCATCAAATCGAACGTCAGTTACGCACGTTGCATTTTATTAAGAACATTTAACGAGGAGAATTCATTTTTTCCGCTTATCCATTTGAAGCGCAAATAAAGGTGGCTTTAATATTTTCAAATATTGATCGCGGGCGTAGAAATATGTTAGATATGACATGTTCTGCTCAAGGCGGTCACCATAATGTATATTAATGTAGATCAAATCTCGTGATATGGCTGAATATTATGTTAAAGTGTCACACACACAGGTGATGTAGTCTATTCAAATTTTTTTAATAGATCGTAGGTATCATTCGAAACAGGTCATTATAATTTGAATTTACCACTCGTTCAGAAGGCAGTTTTCCTCCATTCGGTATAAGCAAGTTTAAGGGGTGGTTGTTATAAAATTAAATTGTAAATGCAATCGCAAACAAATATAGGGTTTTCACAGAAACAAACAACCCGAAAAGAAGTCAAACTGATTATATCCATGCATATTTATCCTCTAAACAATCGGAAAATTTGTAATACCTTTTTTTTGTTATGTAATTGTTTAATAATAATTTTAAATTTATAGAAAGGTAAAATAACTGGTTGAAAAGTAAACACGTAGGTATATATTCAGCAACAATGAGATACATTAAATCACTACAGAACCCCATAAAAACTTGTAGTTATACCACTTGTCTTGTTAACATGCTGATCGAAATAAAACTGAGTGCCAGCACTCGAAGTTCGATATATATATATGTATATCCCTCGGCTAGCTATCTCCAACTTTCTTCGAGTGTAAATCAACTAAATTATCTATAACAGACAAGATGTAAACATGTCACGTTCGCCATAAAGAAACAAGATTTGTGCACTCTGAAATATTTATAAAAAAAAGTGTTAAAAACGTAAACAAAAATCGGCATTGCCGCCGAAAGGGGCGAGGTGAATTGGCTTCATTTCAAAAATTAAAAGTACGGTGTAATATTTTCGTATATTTTTTAATTATTTAATTTGTGAGCCTAGTTGGCAACGATACGTACACACTTATTAGCGTCCGCTAGCAGCTTTAACATTTATTACAAATAATACCGACTTCGACTGACCAGGGTCAACGTGTGGAGAAATATTCTTACCTTCGACGTCACATTCGCATGTCTGTACAACAGAAGTCAATAAATCCAAACCAGGCAGACCATTAATCCTATATTTACAAGGACGCAATCACATTATGCGAAGTTGTGGATATATGGGAATTTTAGCGATGTCCATTTAACCCGCGACTAGCTTTGAGTTCTACTATGCAAGTTTAATAAATTACTTAATTTACCATTAAAATGCACGATTGCATTACGAATGCTTAATGTTTATGACATAGATCTGTAGATACTTCATCACTCATTTTTTGTGCATCAAAAGCCCTGCGTTTTATATGACACACTTTAGGGGATATTCATAAATTGCGTAAGACAATTTTACCCATCCAGCGCTATGTATAACAAAATGAGAATTGACCGACTTCAGGATGAAATATCTATTAAGTAGTGAAGAATTAAAAACATCACGTTTGTTTGGGATAACAAATTTTAATATTTTAATTAAAATCGTTTTACTTAGATTTCTGTATAATATTCCGATCAGCCCATGCACTCAACAAACTCTCAGCAAGTGGACCGGCCACTAGAACGTCTCTACTATACATCGGTTCCAATTCCTCATTTATGGTATTACGTCGTCGATGTCCACCCATTCAACAAATTCAACATCATTTTTAATGTGATATCCACTTCTTGACCTCGTATTGAACACGACCTTAAACCCTACTCTTTTTCAATTTTGCAACAAGAGCCATGAAGTCTTACATGAGGTTTCATAGCCTTGTTGAGTATTTGGAGCGTACTGAGCAAATTCTACCAGAGGGCGCGGCCACGGATACCGCACACCCTTGCCGTAACTTAACTGATTTTGATATATATATGAGTTACAGTTACGACTACCAAACTAACCCGGATCGCCACTCTTACCGAGTATTATGATCAGCGACAACGCCGGCGCCGCTCTTAATTGGACAATGACAATGAATTTACGCTTCATCGCCGTTACCGGTGACTAATCTTTGAAGCGTTAGAAGACCTGATATCGGAAGACGCGTGTAGAAAATTTAGTGTCATATTAGCGAAGTATATTGCCTGTACTCCAGTAATTATTCCGCGCAGACGCGCAATAACCTAACCCACTTTGTAACGTTCGAGTTGCAATCCCTACCGCGGCCGCGGTCACATCAAGGGGAGGTCATTATAAAACTACAAAGTCTGCTCATTGCATAGCGACAGAAAAAAAACATTAGGTCTGAGATATGGAATTTATATATATATATATATCCATTTTCTTAATATGATTTTAGGGTTAACAATTTGGGTTTTACGCTTAAAATTTGGGTCACAAACTCATAGTTTTATAAGCGGTACCGACTCACCTGATTAATCGGGTTTTTAAGGTCATGACAGAACCTTGATTTCATAAGATTAAAACAAATCGATTTCGGTGAACCCAAAAACGTATACAAGACATGATCTCATTCCTGTCGATAAAGTTCTTGGTACCCTCAATAATGTTTTTAATAATGTCGATGATCTTCTCAGGTTCTCTGAAAATATGGCGCGACAAGAGACACCGTTTACAATGTTATTCAAAATTTTATAACATGTATGTACACATTTAGGACATTACAAGTGTTGATATTTATAGTGCGTGACTGTGTGTGTGTGTGTGTGTGCGTGGGTGTGTGTATGAACGTAGGTTTTAGTGATGACTGTGACCACAGAACAAATAGCAGCTATCTTACGGAGCTCGTCGACGACGTCGTGGCAATCAGATTTGGGGGAATCTGCATAAATTCCTATTTCTACTGCGTACAATTTTATATCAAACACCTCGTTCAAGAGTTGATTCGAATCAAACGACGGCACGTCTTCTATACATCTTTCCGGGGGTTCCGGTTGGCTCTCTATAGAGCTTCATCAAAACCGGTTTAGCACCGAACAAACAAACTCACTTTCACGTCCATATTTCGTCATGGATAACTACTGTTTGGTCCAAATGAAATTCTATTATCTAGGTGGGAATAATCAAAATTTAATACAACCAATGACAATAAAAGTATCCGCTATAAAACATTAAAACAGGTAAGTTTATTAAAATTCCGAGAACGCTCTAATAATGAATCAACTGTTTATTTATATCACGTACAAAAAGAAAGAATATTTACATTTTATTACTGATATATGCAAAAATATTGATATACAAAACTTACATTAAACAACAGGAGCGGTGCGAATTGAATTCGCATAGACGGGGTTCTGTACTATGAATATGTTATTTATTGCTTTTCTATAATCTGACACGAATTTGTTTGTGGTAGTATAACAGCTGAAAATGTAAGTTTGTGTACAACGTTGAGATATTCGTCAAGTTATTTTAAGACCACAGACTTTTAAGATTTTCTGCATTGTCTAAGTAAAGTACTAGTTTCTGTATTTTTAACATCCCGCTATGAAAATTGAAAAATTTTTCCAAAATTGGGAAGTTACCATTTTCAGTCTAATTTTAGAAATACGAATTTTCATCAAATCTTGACGTTTAGAGTCTTAGGAATCCATTTTGATCATTTTCAGAGTGAAGTCTGAATGTGTGTGCGCGTGCGCGCGTATGGTCAATTGCATTTAATAGAATAAATACGAGGAACTCTATGCAGGACGAAACCAAATAAAAAAGTCAATTGAAGCAAGCAAATTTTATTACATAAAATATAAGTGATGATTACATCAAACAAAAACGCAATAAAAATATAGACCGCTAGCTTATATACGTAAGTTATAGTTCGTAATAAATGTAATAAGAGCTTAATTTATGATTCACATAATCGATTTTCGTAACATTTATTTAAACACCCACTTCATATATGTAAATTATATTTAGCTTTCAGCATGGATAGGCTTTGGTTACACGATTTATATAAAATTTAAATAGATTATTGTGTAACGACTATTGGAAAATTAGATAATTAAAAAATATTGTACTTAGACCCAGTGGCATAGTTGTGGAGGGCAGCGGGGGCGGCTCGCACCGGGTGCCACCTATTGTCCTATATGTCACGGGTGACACCCGAGTTCATCCGACAGCAAATTTTAATTCACAAAAAAAGCACCCCGAAATTAAAACATTGTTGATCATTAGAGTTTTTCTTCAAATTGTCAGTTTTGATTTTTAGGGTGTCACTTCAAATCCGCTCCAGGTGACACCCAGGTTAGCCATGCCGCTGCTTATAACTCTTTCTAAGGTATACTGTTTAACTGAAAAAAAAAAACTTCAATTTTCAGGTATTTTAAACTTTAGAATTCATAACAATTAAAGGCGTAAAGATAATAAGAAAGAAAGGGTGCAAGGATCAATTTTAATCAATATAACATGAAAATTATAAAAAAAAGTAAATCAAATTTGTGGTTGAAGATACACCCCTAACATGAGAATATAACGGACAACAAGAGGCTATGATTTCTATTAACAAAATATATTCATAGTTGAACATTATGATTACTCGAGGAGATTGACATTGATTGGAATCATCTGATTCATCTCGACATACAAAAGAAGTTCAGAAAAATTTAGAAAAGGATGCAAAGATTTTATTTGGTCGAGATGACTGAAAAGAATAGTTGAACTTTTAGAATTGTAATTTAAGTGTCTAAAATCCTAGCTTTTAGAATTGTAATTTAAGTGTCTAAAATCCTAGCTTTTAGAATTGTAATTTAAGTGTCTAAAAGCCTTATCCAATGGCGTTGAAGTGTAATTTTGATGTTCAGTTTATTGATTTGCTTTGACAGTGATATTTATTTAAGTACATTATAGACCGTTGATATGGATTTTGTCACTCTACACACATGGGGGTTGAATAACAATAATTATGAATGGAGCAGATTTGGAGAGTTTTTCATTTATATTTTTAGTACATGTTAATTTATTATATTTATTTTTTTCGTACTATTTTTATTATTGTTTCCTTACAATGAAATTATTAGTGTAATTTAATTGAAATATTAATATAAGATAAAAAATATTTTTAATTTTTTATTTTCGTACAACTATATCGATCGACACGAAAATATAATCAGCTCTAGCCCCAAAAAACCGCTTCCAGTACCGCAATCAGGATCAGATCCGGTCAATTCGTTCGGTTATACCCTATTCATCCAGCCTCTAAGGGCTACTTTCCCATAACACAAAATTCGCTTTAGGGCAGACGCGAACAGCCTCCGATGATGTACTCTCAGATCCGCCCGACGAGCTCACGTCTGAGCTCGAAAGGCTAATAGAAATCAATAAAAATACGCCAGAAGTCTAGGCGCAGGCACTCCCATATTACCCGACCTCAAACGGTCATCCCCCCGGCACGCTCCCCGCGCTCCCGGCACCCCGCTATGGGATTCAGCCCGCGCTGAATCTCCACATAATTCCCTATCCCGAGATGCCCATCTCGTGGCATCCATAGGGCGATCACGCGCCGGCATCCCATGCCGATCGGCCGCGATACACAAAGTCCTCAAAGCCCCAATACATTGGGGTACGGACAACAGCCAACCGACACGTTGTTCCGTGAAAGTCGGACACACCCCACGCACTCGGGTGCGTGGCAGCTCATTAGGTTTATTATCCCCCTCAACCCGCACGGCAAAAACTAAAAAAAATAAAAGGCGCCAATACGCAGTCCGTAACACAGCAATTGCTCCAGTCCGGTGATATACAGTGGTGTTTGAAAGTGTTAAGTTTAAATAACTGCGTAAATTAATTTTCAATATAAATAAAGTATTTCGTCCATAAGAATCTTTTTTAAAAAGACTCGCAAAACACCCCACAATTCGAACGATATCGTTCTTGGGACATTATCAACAAATATGTATTTTTTTAAATAACCGAAATTTGTAATAGAAACAATTTTTGGAATTCTGTCACATTTTTTGCAGTTCCGTAATCAACAAAAATCTTTCTAGTTTCGCCATGTCCATTCGTTCGTCTGTCTGTCTATTCGATGGCTTAGAGGAAAGTTGCAATTTGATATGGGTGTACATATTAATCACACCGACAGGGGGGTGAATAAAATTAAAGAAAAAAAATTAAGGGTACCTCCCCTATACGCATAAAGTTGGGATGGATTTTTTTCTCGTCTATCCCACGGTGTGGCATAGGATATCGATGCATAGCTAAAAAAAATTGCGTATGTGCGTAAACCATTTTCAGATTAAAGATCCGTTTGTGTAATATTAAGTTTTAAAGTGCTATGTTTTGTTAGAGTGGTATCCTCCCCTACAAGGTTAATGTGATTCTCGGATATGTGAAAAAATTCACGACAGTAGCATATATAAGGCAGTAAAAGGAAAACCAGCACATCTAAGTAGGCTTTACAGGTCGACGAGCGATAGTAGACCAACTTATAAAAGTAAGAAGCAAAATTTCGTACAGATAACACTGAAATTTACTTAGATGAACTCGATTAATAGGTTCGTAGCATCAAACAAAAAGGCCCGTTTGAGTCTGTGTACTGTGACGGGCAACTACGGAACCCTGCATTGCGCGTGACGTGAACTTGGCCTTTTTTTTTTTTTAAAACCGGCTACACTAAAACAAATTGTAGTCTCTCAGCTGGATATAATTCTTATCTATCATAAAATTATATAGTCATACCTAAAAGCTCGATACTTTTTTAGGTAGAAATAAGAACTCAACGGTTCTTAAAATTCAGTACTCGCACTTGACCGACTTACTTTTTGAACCGGTCTTTCTGTGGTGCATTATCAATGTCCTTTTTTTTTCAGAATTCTGTGCCCAAGGAACATGTAAATATTAAGCAGTTCGAGGTGCAAGGCCAGCGAAGTGTGGAACTCGACGGCTAACTTCGCAGTGTTCCTGATGACGAACAGTTACCTAAGCGCGTATTCTCTCACGTAGCAGTGCTAGGTAGTATACAAGTAGGGCTGGCCTCGGGTATTTTATGTTATTCATTGTTTATACAAAAGCGGTTAAGTGATTACACTTTTTGTTTGATATTCAAAATACCTCATAAATTTGGATAATATATTAAAGGGGATATTGCAGTATTAAAATATTTGGTCTATGCGAAGAATATAATTCAAATTTAAATAATTTTATAAAAACAACTTCAAATTGAGGTAAAATTGAATGTAAATTATTATACATTTTGCACTTAACATGTTTTTAAATATATTTAATATCACATATTTATTTTTTTATTAATAATATGTCGAATATTTTTAGTAATATATGTTAGTGATAAAGAAAAGTATTTATAGTTTTCGTAATTAGCCCCACCTAGTGCGCAACCCTAATATTAGAGCCGCCATATCGCCATCTAGATATAGTTTTTATTTCACAGAACGTACTACAAAATTTATGCAACTGGAGGAAGGCGGTGTTCAGCCAGTGGAGTCATTCTTTAGGAGACAAATCCATGCATTCCTAAATTCCTTCATTGAATATTGTAATGATGTGGACTATGAACAATATGTATATATCATGTCTTAATCTAATTTATGTATATCTTTGATTATTGCTCTGAATATACTGTTATTGTGCATGTTAACGATATGATACTGCAATTCTTAAAACTATTAATTTTTAGTATGATAATATTGATATAATAACCATTAAAATCTTGTAAGGGATAAAGTTAAGTAGATACAGAGAGGATGTCTATACCATATAATGATATAATCTGTAAAATGCAGGTAACATAAATAAATATATCATACAAATGACAATATTTCACTCCCTTGAGTCGTCCACAAAATTACGTAGCATTACACGCCATCTCGTAATCCAACATGTCATTCCTCAATCTCCGTCTTATCCGTCTCCTCAAACCCAATACATACCATCTCGTAATCTGCGGTTCCTTAATCTCCACCTGATCTGTCTCCTCAAATCCAATACATACCATCTCGTAACTTATCGTTCTCCAATCTCCACCTGATCCGTCTCCTAGTAATCAGTCATTCTTTAATCTTCGCTTGATCTGTCTCCTCAAACCCAATACATACCATGTCGTAATCTGCCGTTCCTCAATCTCCACCTGATCTGTCTCCTCAAATCCAATACATACCATCTCGTAACTTATCGTTCTCCAATCTCCACCTGATCCGTCTCCTAGTAATCAGTCATTCTTTAATCTTCGCTTGATCTGTCTCCTCAAACCCAATACATACCATCTCGTAATCTGCCGTTCCTCAATCTCCACCTGATCTGTCTCCTCAAATCCAATACATACCATCTCGTAACTTATCGTTCTCCAATCTCCACCTGATCCGTCTCCTAGTAATCAGTCATTCTTTAATCTTCGCTTGATCTGTCTCCTCAAACCCAATACATACCATCTCGTAATCTGCCGTTCCTCAATCTCCACCTGATCTGTCTCCTCAAATCCAATACATACCATCTCGTAACTTATCGTTCTCCAATCTCCACCTGATCCGTCTCCTAGTAATCAGTCATTCTTTAATCTTCGCTTGATCTGTCTCCTCAAACCCAATACATACCATCTCGTAATCTGCCGTTCCTCAATCTCCACCTGATCTGTCTCTTCAAATCCAATACATACCATCTCGTAACTTATCGTAAAATTGATATTTATGTTTGTGTGTGTTTTATTATTAATGTTTTATTAAAGAGTTTTTTGTATAGTTTTTTATTGCCCGGGTAGGGATTAGTTTTAAGAAAAAATATTTGTTTTAATTTTAGAATTTGAACACTGGAATTTGTATTTGATAAATTAAACATTTGGAATGTGATGTGCGTGTGAGTTGCATACGAAATTGTGCTTTGGTGGGGAGGACCAATGATAGGCCTTAAAAAGCGGCCGTCATTACGGCACGGCCGCTAATCGGTGTCTCGGGCGCTAGTGGCGCCAATGCATATGCAAATAAAGTGCATGGCCACGCCTCCCCAATTAAAATGTATGCAACTCACATGTGCAACGGATGCACCACCTATAAAATGCAGTGGGAGTGGTGCATCCGACACAGTTGCATTGCAACCGTCACATTGTGAAGCTCGGCTGAATAAAGAAGTCTGAAAGAAAACGCTGTCCATCATTAATCGCCGCCACACCGCAAGAAATCCGCTGACCACAGAGGCGTACACTCGTGAAGAGAGGCAACCCGAGGTGCGGGCTTACACGGCGATAGCTGAAATCGCCGTTACAGGGCACCTTTCTTTTAAGATTGATTTTTGTCACACGCTTAGGTATATTTGATCTTACACTGCTGTAAGTCTTTAACTAGTACCTCTGCGTATGGAACATCTTACCTTAGAGTTACCAAGAGTCTTCAGGTGAAATTACTTTTCTCCAATTCCTATCTTGATAGGTAACAGCCTAGTCGTAGTAAATAACAGAATGATTGTATAGTCATTCTATAATATCTGAAAAACTTATTACTGTACTTTCGCGGCTCTTGATATTTCATGTAGAAAAATCCTTTCACAGGTCTCGAAGCCGTAAATGGGTGAATCCAGTGTTCTCGTGACATCTTTTGATGCGCCTGTCACGCCGCCGCCATAGTATCGGGTAGATTAAAATTTTTCCAATGTTCATTTCAGCGACGATTCGATGAGACGTCCGTTTCAGCCGACAGCCGCATCAAACTGACCCACTATATTATTCTTCTCTACGGAACAGACAAAAATCGACGAAATTTTATTGGCAGCACGTACTAGGCGTGATTTCGATCACATAATAAAAATCGCAGAGCGAACAGGGCCTTATCTCATTGAAATCAGATTAGAATTCACATAGTAAGTTACCTGTTTCGGTTGCCTTTTCACGACTGCGCCATGTTTTATTCGGTACTTGATCGTGAATTAATTAAATTCAGACGTACTAGAAAAAACATGATATTTATTTTGTCACATTTTTAAAACACATTCTCAGCCAATAACCTGTATGTCATCTTATATATATATATAAGTCGATGAGTGTATTTGTTCTCTGTGGACTCTAAAACGGCTGTACTGATTTTAATGAAATTTTCAGGAAATCTTCAGATTCGCTCAGCGGGTGATCTTGTGAAGTTTGGTAAGCGATTGGATGAACAGATTTTTTTTAAATATATTTTTCAGCCTTATCGAGGGGCAAAAGAGCAAGCAATCCACCAGAGTATACATAGAGCACACTGAAACTTCTGCACTCCTGGCCGTTCATAAATGTTTGAATTTCGAATGTTATATTTTTTTTAAACTTAAACTATTCATTTAATCAAAATATTTTTTGGCGGGAGTCGCGTGTCTATTCTTTTTAACACAAGTTTGTAGTTCGTCGTCGGTAGCAAAAATGGAATTAACGCGAAAAGATTTTAGGGTTATGATTTTTTACGATTTTAAAAACTCACTGTCTCCGCAAGACTGCACTGCTCGTCTTCAAGATGCTTTTGGGTGGGAAGCACCTCATTTGAGCACTGTAAGGCGATGGTGTGCAGAATTTGACCATGACCGTGTTTGCGATCACTGAGGAAAATGTGGCTACTGTCAGGCAATTTATAGAAGAAAATGGCGTATGACCTAGGAGGAGGAGATTCGAGGCCATTTGGGGATTGGTAGGAGCCAAATTTTAAAGAATCTTACACCAACATTTTAAAGTTAAAAAACTTTTTTTGCTGTTGGATTCCTCAAGAACTCACCCTCGAACATAAACAGACCCGAGTTGATTGGTGTAAAAAATGTTGTTAAAGTACGATCACAGACGTTCAAATGCTGTGTATGTCATTGGGACAGAAGACGAAACATTGGATACATTGTTAATTGCCAGAAACAAAGCAGCAGTCTTCTGTATGGGTCTTCGAAGGCGACAGCAAACCACCAAAATTGAGACAAGCGAGATTATGCAAAAAAATGATTGCGTTTTTTTCTCCAAGACGCGTCCTGTCTGCACAATCCCACTTGAAGAAAAAAAGATAGTTAATGCCGAGTGGAACAACACCATTTGTTTGCCCGGGTGTCTTCGAAAAAGTTAGGGAAAAGCGAACAAGAAGTCGTATCCTATTGCACCATGACAATGCTTCATCGCATACCGCGAGAAAGACGATATCATTTTTGACTTCTGTAAAGGGAAAGCTCGTAACCCATCCCATATTTAGTCCAGACCTAGCACCAAGCGATTTCTTTATCTTTCCAAAACTCAGATGTTACTAGAGGTTTGACATTTACGGGGCCATAAGACGCCGCGATAGATTTCAACCAGCACGCGCAAAACATGCCCTCAGACCAATGATCGTGATGTTTTCAAAAATGGTTTGAACGAATGAGAAAGTGTGTAAAATGTAATGGAGAATACTTTGAAAAGCAGCAAGTATTTTACATGTAAATCGCTTTATTTATGAGTTACGCAAAACGTTCAGAGTACCTACCCCACTTAGATGATCAACGCTGTCCATGGACGCTCAAGACTTCGGAGGAGTTACCGGTGCGTTGACGACCTCTTGCGTAGGAATCGGATGGAGGAAGGAGCGGGCTAATTGAGAAAAGAGGGGGTTGATGGAGGGAAGGGGGCTTGTGGAGGGGGATTGTGGGGTGATGGAAGGAAAGCGTACCATCGGTATTGTCACTCACTGAACGGGATGCAACATCGGAAACTGTCACTTTACGCCTGGATGAGCGTGTGATATTTCACACGCTCATAATATACAGGCAAATTAGACATCTGGATATACAGTTGAACCTCGATAAGTTAAATTCCAAGGGAAACACAAAACATTTTAAGTCATAGAGGTTTTAAGTTATCGAGGGTCTATGTTAGGGATAGGTTAAATAGAGGTAGGTATGTACATACGTATGTATGTACTCTTGTTCCACCCTTTATCAGCGTGTGTGAGTGTTGTTAGTTTTCTTTCTGAACTCATTTTAAGCTAGTTTTATCACACAGTAAGTAAAGCGATGTTTCCAGGACAATGATCAAACACTTATGATCCAAGGCTTACTTATGTCTTAAGGCTAACCTCCGCAAAGCTTTAAAGAATTTCGAAGAAGCAAACAATAGGTGACATATGTATTGTTTACGTTAACAATTTAACTAGTGAACACGTGCAAGCAATAAATACCGAAACCTTTTGTTTTACACACTCTTTCAAAATGACTCATTGAGAAACAATTTTATGTTATAGAGGTTGTGGAAACATTTCTTTAAGTTACTGAGGGCCAATGCAGATACTTAGCCAATACTTATTTAAGTTATAGAGGTTGCATATTTTGAGTTATAGAGGTTTTGGGCTCTGGTGGGAAGGGAACATATTATTTTTTGAAGTTATAGAGGTTTTTAAGTTACCGAGGTTTGAGTTATCGAGGTTCTACTGTAGATAATTACTGCTACCCGTGCAAAGTCGTGGCGGGTAGCTAGTCAATGTGTATATATATATAAATATATACATATGGAACTTACATCAATTTATATATATAAATTGATGTAAGTTCCATATGGAACCAAAACGGGTGGACCAATTTTAATGAAATATTTTAGATTAGTCCAGCGGGTAATTTTGTGAAGTTTGGTAGCGATCGGATAACAATTTTTTTTTCCTAATTTTCTTCGATTTTTGAACATTCACAATTAAAAGAAATTTGGTAGCGATCGCATTAATAGAATTTTTTAGGACTGTTGTGTCATTGTCTCTACAAATTAATACACTTTTTATTTTCTTGGGCGTATGGCAAGACATATCTATTTTGCTCTAACTTCATCTTCCCATTCATCCACCAGAAGTCACCCGGCTATAGACAACGAGTGCTGCCCGTACGAAGGTGGGAGAAGGTCGCAAGTCATATATACATGAAACTGCGTTCCTTTTTGATGAGAATCTTTAGGAAGTTTGAATCAGTGGACGTACTCAGCAGCCTTGACGTCATTTAAGGAGTGCCTTGAAGGGCAGAAAAGGGAGAGCAACATTTGAATACATTTTTTAAACTGCTTCTAACACTGTTGAATTAGATGTAATATTTTATTTTTATAACTACTAATAAGTAGTTATTAGATATTACTATGTAATAGCATAGTAATATCATTAAAATTGGCACAAATAACTCATGTATCCCTTGATGATAATAGATTTTTAGTGCTATAAACAATAAAATACTGATATTTTATACAATTTGAATGTTAATTAAGTCAATAGCACATAAGTAATTTGTGTAATAATAGCACACTGTCATTTTCATTATTAATATTTCCAGCAATTACTGCTATCGCTGTATTTGTGCTAGTGGTAATAATGAATATTTTGATGTTCGGTGCGAGGTGGTGTAGACTCTGCCATACATGTTTTTATACTTCACGTCATGACAATCAATGAACGATTTTCATGTAGTATGAAAAAGCTGCTTATAAAGAATCACCAGGAGCCAGACGTGAAGAATTTTACCAATATATTTGTGACTAAGCAATTCAATTTATTTTATGGTCTTTGAATTTCATATTTTATGAATGGAGGAAACTTTTGTGACTGAATTGTAAAATTTGTATGTATCTAAAAATGTTTTTTTTTTGTACACATTTTTTTTTAATATATCAAAAGTTCAGGGTTGACATGCAAATTTTCTCCCAATAAAAGGTAACTTTCAATTTTCATTCCAAAATATTATGAAGTAAAATAAATAACGAATTATGAATGAGATTCTTTAAAAAGTTACGCTAATTTATAATCTTTAGAATGATTAACAGAAAATAAATAGTGTGTGGTTATCTTAAAAACATTATACAAAAAAAATACATTGTGACAAAAGTAGCGACTTCAAAAGTAATTTTTAGTAAAGAATCTTTATTTTTCTCCTGTTTTAATTTTCTACAGATCATTTATTTTTCCTAATGTAATTATTTTTATTAGACGTTTGCTTGCGACGTGCAACCGCATGTTAATTAGTCACCGGTATTTGAACCAACTAATGTCCAGAGTGATTTAGTGCTAGATGACATCATGTATGTAGCCAATGAAGTTCTTGAATTAAATATTCAAAATGTATACATAACCTGGTATGATGTATTTAAGAACTATATAATCTTGATGTCACTAATGGAAGCGAAGCAAATCACACACCCCAATATAAAAAAAAATGCTGATGCTATTTATATGTCAACTAGCTTTTGCCCGCAGCTCCACCCGCGTGGACTACGATATTTAGACCGTTTTAGAAGCGTTCGTGGCGTTTATTCATATTTTTCCCACACAATCATTTTAAATGACCTCTCTATTATTTAGAGATTAAACTGTATATCTGGTTCTACACAACCAAATCAGATGATACATAGCTTAGATGTTAAGTGGAATCCCAAACTACGAAACTGTGAAATTTTTATCAAAATCCGTTTAGCAGATTTTGTGTGATGCGGTAACATGTACATACAAATTTTCATAACAATCAGTTAAACGAAACGGAAGTCGGTACATTGCAGCGCCACCTGGCGGTGAGTTACGTCAATGGGGATAGCATAATCATTTTCTCCGTAAAAAAATATATATACATAATGATTTTCATGATAATCGGTTGAAGGAAGGAAAAGTCGATACAGCGGAGCTCCGCCTGGTGGCGAGTTACGTCAATGGGGAAAGCGTAAAAACCTTCTCCGTGAAAAAATACATATACATACCAATTTTCATAATGATCGGTCAAATAGTTTTTGAGTCTATCGATTTCATAATATACACATCCCTCTTTATATATATGTGTGCATTTTGTATAATAAATGTTTTAAGAAATGATGTTTTTCCTGTGTAATGGACGGCAGCCAAAGTATCTCCCATAGATAGGAGACTCAGAGTGAGGTTAAGAATTACTGCCCTATATTTGGTTCTAATGTTCTATGCTCACTCCGTAATGTAGTACAGTCTTATGGTGGTAAACTTGGTTGTATTACAAAATGGGCCGGTTCAATCAGTGAAATACCACATTTTCCCAGAATACAGACGTGAACTAACAGCTTATGCCGTTACATTTCGTCTAGTGAGTGAGAGTCCAGTGGTCCACTTCTCCCTCCATTAGCCCACTTTTTCCCTTCCATCAGATACCCTATTTCTGTCCAAGAGGCTGACTTCTCTCATGTTGTGAGTGTCTATTATAACTTCCAAATTGTCAGCATATATACTGACTTTTGTAACTTTGTTAGGTAAATGACCAGTTGTTTCTAAAAATACGCCTTTATTGGAATCAGGGGAAACCCACGTCGTTAGCTTACGCCACATATTATTAATAGGACACTAATAGTTGTAATAAACAGATTTGAATCTCATATTTATAAGCTTTAGTGTTCCTCAAGACTCAATTTTGGGTCCCCTACTATTATATATATATATATATATATATATATATATATATATATATATATATATATATATATATATATATATATATATATATATATATATATATCGGCGCGGGATACTGATAAGCTTGTATTGGCCGGGCGCGTAGGTGACGCGCGTTTCGAGAACTCGAGAGCAATGTTTACATTAACAGCATTAGCTGTGAGATTGTGGTTTGACAAAAAGGAAGTCTTTGTTCGGTGGAACGGGGCAGTGAAGCATTCTTAGGAATCACTGTCGAACGAGGCCGTGGGTCTTGGTATATAATGTAATTTTAGGTCGAGACGGGACGCGCGCTCTCCCGCGGCTTAACTAAGCGAGTCGTGTGTGCTTATACCACTTGACACACGGACTCGTTTCCGTTTCGCGATAAGTTGTTTTATTAGAGAAAGGACTCAATTAGTTAGTGATTTTAGTGTGTTACCTCATTTCATATTGTGACTTTTATCATAGTTTATTAACAATTTATTAGTGGTTTATTATTGTTTTACTTTTTATCGATTATACAACTTAAGACTATACTCGTGTGCGTGATTATCCTCTATTGTCCGCCCACAAACATGGAGACGATCCCTGGCGCTTCGGATGTAGTTGGGGAGTCTCACGCTTCGGCACATATATTGTAGTTTCCTTCTGTTAAACACCGGTGAACACCGACTTAGAAAAAATGTTTTAGTAGAATGTGAGCAATTACTTACATGGAGGTCGAATAGCGCCGTCAGGGCCGTTGACTGGAGGCACACAATGACCAGTTCGGGGCTATCACACGGAGTACAAATGTAACTGTCACGCACACAAATATAAAAACGCAACAATCACGAATTGTCACTGATGCACATTGCTTGGTGTTCCCATACGAAAATGATTAATTGCGCTGCCAAATTGTAGAAAAACTACAATAATAACAAATTACTTGATATTACATTTTTAAAATAACGACATATTTAATTTCACAAAATTAGCTTCAAAAATAATATAATAGCTTCTCTGGATAGATAACAGACTTTGCCAATATTAGTGATGTGCCATAAAAGGTTGATAGATTTATAACTTTTTTTAAGCAGATCTACATGATTTTTAATGTTATTCAAATTGTTGAGACTATATTTTTTAGTATGCCTCATACAAATAATAACACAACCCATGGCTACAAAGATTCTGTACCTAATATGTTCAAACATTTTATATCTACAAGGAGATAAAGATAGTATTGCAAAGGCTAATCTTTATATACATCTATACACACAATATAATAAACCAGCTCAATGCTGTACAAGAATATATTGATCAAAACAATATGTTTTTTGTCAAGTAAACGATATTGATCTCAAAACCATATTTTTTCAGAATTAGATGAAATTGAACCTTGGCTTCGATCAAAATGCACATCTAGTCTATGAAATTTAAACTTACATTATAATGATGCAAATGCAAACTAATAAAAAAGTGGCTTACCAAGGAATTAACTGCGAATATTGAAAAATTTTTCTTTACAATCATTTATTTATAACGGACAATGTCAAATATAACAGTGTGAAAATTAATCAACAAATCAATCAACAAATTTGTGGAAGCTTCACCTTTCAAATACAAAACAATTGTTCAAATACAATTTGAAAATCTGTATGTATAATATAGCAGTAGCACAGGTGTGCCAAGGTGTCCTCTCTTCATTTTTCATAGACACCTTCAATGCAAAAAACATTAAAAATGTGTATAAAAAATGGATAGGGAACAATAAGAAAAAGACAACATTAAAGAAAACATCGGTTTTTAAGTTTTATGTCTGTCTGAATGTTCACGCATATCTCTGAAATTTCTAAACAGATTTTAATCTGGTTTCACAGGTAGATAAAACTTGTCTTGAAGCAGAGTATAATCTTTATTATGTCTACATCTGACGTCAGGACAAAAGTCATCCTCAGGGGTGGGAGTGGGTCGTATAATATATATTGTTTCACATATAGAGAGCTACACTATCCCAGAGTAGTATGGCCTATATTGTATTTTGTTACTTCCATTTGTCCTGGCTTCATACAAACTAGTACCAAGACCGGAGCCAGAATTGAAAGCGAGAACAAGTTTGGGATTGACAAGCAAAGTCTTTCTATATAAAAGCCGAAAGGATACATTCTATGTCCACATGGATGAAACCGCGGGCGCAAAGCTAGTAACAGAATATGACAAAAACTTATCCATAACCTTTAGGCATGGTCCAGAGAAGACGGATTAGAACATGTATGCAAAATCAGATGAGATATTAAAATGATGAGTCACTTTATCATATCAGTAAATCACAGTGCAATAAAATTGATTGTCTATGGTCTGTAAATTAATTTACAAATTTTTTTATCCACAATCACAATCAGTTTTGGATATGAAAACTTGTAAAATATATTCTTCATTTATTAAGTAATTTCAAAAACTATTTATTACACAGAAATAATTATTTGTTAAGATCAAATAATAGTATCCAACTATGCTTAGTCTAACCACGCACAGTTATTAAATCCACTTTTTTTTTATATTATGACTTTGTAATCCCATTGTCTCAAAAAGTTGCTGATTATGACTATTTCAAACACTCCAAAATGACTTGTATAAGTCAAGGGCATGATAGTCTATTTAATTTTATTATATCACTTTTATGATTTATATTTTAAGAATTGCAGTATCATATCTTTAAATGCACAATAACAGTATATTTAGATCAATAATTAAAGACATACATAAACTAGATTAAGACATGATAGATACATCTTGTTCATAGTCCATATCATTACAATATTCAGCGAGGAAATCTAGAAATAGCGTGAACTTCCCTCCTGAAGAACGACCCCATTGGCTGGATACCGCCTTCATGCAGTTGGACAGATTCTCTAGGACATTCTGTGAAAGAAAAGCTATGTCTAAATGGCAACTCAAATATCGCGATTGACCACTAGGTGGCGTTAGGGAAAAAAATTGCAAATATATCTATAACACAAATGTACAAAAGTAAGAATACTGTTACGAACTGCACTCACAAGCTAAAAGTAGAACAGCATAATAATTCCTCTATAAAAAATATCCGAGAATAGAATTCTATAAATCGACAAAACCCCCCCGAGCGCCGAACTTTGTTCCTGTCGGCGCTTTTCATGTTCTTTTAATCTTATTTTTAAATGGTTTATTCTGTGGGGTGGAACTTTCGAGAGGCTATAAAGCTAGTTTTTTATGTCAGATGTGACTGTTTATGACTCATTCCGGATCATTCAAGAGAATTGTGGATAGTCAGTCGGCGTGTATAAATAGAGAATAGCAGTCACTTATTGTGACTATCCATTTCTGAATAAATGCCTTCTACTCTTCTATGTGTTTTCTTTCATCTAATCTCAATCGGTGAACCCCAAAAGTGTCGTTTCGTAATAATATTCAATGCACTATTTATCAAAAAAAATTATTCTAAAATATATCTTAACTATCTTTCTTGTCTTAACTACTCGCCCTACCATCATGACAAACATATGCATTGTCAGTGGTACATAAAAGGACATATGGTATTTTTTATTCATAAATAACAATTTTTTTTACTTATATTTTATTTTTTAAACTGTACAATCCCTTAGTATCTAAATTTTATTTTGATATTAGCATTTATTCTGACACCCTGAAAATTGGAAGCGTGACCAGCAGAGGTGTCCAAATTGTAAGTGGTATGGGAGCAGAATCGAGGGTCAGGACCAGAGCCGAAACCAGATGTCAAACCGGGATTGAAATCAAGTGTGAATAGGAATGAATTTAGAAAGAGAACCAGGACCAAAATTGGAAGCAACAAGACTGCTGAAAATAATGCCATTCACTTTATTTCCCGCATTCTCTCTTCTTTAAATCCTCTATCATGTTTATCATCATTTGTAAACAGACTGCCCAAGTATACAAACTCTTTTATTCGACTGTTTCACCTATATATATATATATCGCATTCGAATGTGTTTTGGCTCTTTCAAACACCATCACCTTAGTCTTGCTGACATTTACTTTCATACCTCTTTTCTTAACACAATCATACATTTTATTTACCATCTCTTGTAGCTCGCACGTCGACGGCGCAAGGATTACTCGGTCTGTTCCAATTATTCTGATGCAAGCGCTGGAGCCCCTGTATAGTGATTGCAGTGCCTGTACCAATCCGCCACCACACCATACATGGATAGGGTTCTCCATAGATTGTTTCTTTTCATTCTTACCCCTTACCCCCATCGCCCCTTAGCATCTCTCACGAAACCCTATTATATTCGGGAGCTTTTACAGCTTTCATATGTTTTAGTGCTTTCATAATTTCATCCATCATTTCCTTTTCATTTTTATCATGTAATCAGATGCAAGATGCAGTATCATTGTCATCTGCAACTGTATTCTCACATGCAAAAACGCTTTCGAAACAATTCTTCCAGCATTCTTTCACAAGATTTTCCTCAGTCAGTAAATATTCTTCATCAAACAAGATTTTCCTCAATCAGTAAATATCCTTCAACAAGATTTTCCTCAATCAGTAAATATCCTTCATCAACAAGATTTTCCTCAATCAGTAAATAACCTTCATAATTTCTAATCACATTTATACACAATGTCTCAAATGAACCAAAAACTTTTCTGGAGTGTGATTTTATAATAATTGACATAAAATCTATCTTATTTTGAATTAGCTTTTATAGTATACAATTTTGTTTTTTTAATATCTTTCTCCATGATTGATCAAACAGTTTAGTATTGTAATATCCACTTTCAATAGATTATTCAAAGTAACATTTTGAAATTTGTCAAAAAATGTTTTCGATATTATATACAAAAAATTAATAGCATAAAATACCTGAGGCCAGTCCTGCCTATACACGGCCAGGCACTGCTCCGTGAGAGAATCCTCGCTCAGATAATTGTTCCTCATCAGGAATACGACGAAGTTCGCCATTGAGTCCCACACTTCGCTGGCCGTGCATCTTGAATTGCTTAATATTACTATGTTCCTCGGGCATAGAATTCTGAAAACAAAAATAGAATATTTATAATATGCCATAAGCAAAGCAGAAAAGAAAATAAACTAGCCAAATGACAGTCCTGGATTCTAATAACTGATGCACTGGTGTAATAGTAATTAAAAAGTAATACATTTAAAAACTGTTAAGATATAGAGCTTTGGGGCTATAGCTATCAATTGAATTGAACAGCTACATGTTCATTGATCGCATTGGGTTTTTTTAATCATTACACCGCTAAGGTGTACCATTTCAATTTCTCAATCTTTCATTTGAAAAACTGAGGGGCTTGTGTCTCAAGCACTCCAAGCTAGACTACAGCGGGTCGGGGGCTGCAAAGAACCGTCGCCATCTCTGCGATGACAAGACCCGGAACCGACGGCTTAACGCGTTCTCTAAGGCATGGAGCAAGTGGTCTGATTTAAATTATAAACAATTAGTGAAGTGCCCGTGATCAGGATTAAACCGAATGGTACCTTCTGGTTTGAATGCAATTCTTCACCAATCGAGTCACAATCGTTTCATAACTACGCCCAATAAAACAGTATCTTAAAAGGACAGATCATGTTTATTATTTACTGTCCTACATTGTAAGAATGCTCACCTATCGAAGTATTGCAGCATATCATCACAGGACTCGGGTTCCTTCACGGTTTCGTCGTTTTTAATAACTACGGGGGCTATGACGATCCTAGTTGGTTTTCCATTGCCTTCGTCATCTGATACCTGGACAAAAAAAAGTGAGTTATTCATATCCAGTGAAAAGAATATCCATCAATGATGCATAAGCTGGAGTTTCAATTTAAGAATCCACTATTCACCTATATCTATCATACTACACATGATTTTAAAGATACATGGGGCGCGCTATAAGTTTCTGGAACTGACCACTTACATAAACTATATTTAAAAGGTAATTACTACGTTTGAAAATGGAACGCTTTGACTGTAGAATAGTTTATCTCATCTAACTGGCAATTGTTTTTACAGTGTGGCGTCATTTTGAATATTGCACGTCTTTATCACTATGGATTTGAGTTGTTTAAAAAATTTCCTAGTATGATTTTCTACAATTTTAAGTGTAATTTGACAGCTCAGCAGAGCCTCGCTCGGTTTTGAACTGCATTTAGCGATGAAGCACCGTGCAAGACGACTATTTATAACTGAATTCAAGTATGATCGTGTCAATCTCAGTGACGAATTTCGTGATGGTAGCCCGTCCACTGCTGTGAACAACAAAAACATCGACGCTGTGCGCTGTATGATCGAAACAGATAGGCATGTGACCTACCATGAGATTCGGGCATTCTTAGGCATAGGCATGAGCCAAATACAATCAATCCACATACAAGGAAGGAGCATCAAATTTGGTGTGGGATACAATAACAGATGACGAAATATGAATTTATTGCTATGACCCCAAAACAAAGAGCAATACACTGTATGGGTCTATCGAGATGAGCCGAAACCAATCAAAATGGTGCGCGAGCTAAGTGCCTCTAAGCGGGTGATTGCTTCTTTTTTTAATAAAACACATGGCTACTGTTGCTTTGGAGAATCGTCATACCGTGAACAGTGATTGATACACGACCATTTGTTTGGCGAAAGTTATTGACGAACTCCGTAAAATTTGCTGTAAACGTCAATCATTATGCACTATGACATTGTCAGTTCCAAACAGACAAATAAATTTTTGAAGAAGAATAATATAGAACTTATGAACAATCCTGCATACAAAGACAGCACAAAATTGACTGCAGAACTGAAAATTATATTAAAAACAACAAAGCAGCATTGGTGGTACATCATTTTGATAATGAAGTACATAACTTTCAGTTTGACAAGGTGGAAGTTCTGGATTTGGAAAACAATTATTACGCACAATTTGTATGCAGCACAAATATAGTAAGTATGCTGGTTTGAGAGCACGAGGTGCATTCTGTGTATACCCTAGTATATAGGACTGTAAATTACCGGCGGTGATGACGTCATCTCATCGGTAAGGTTGCGGAACTTGGGCGACAAATCTCCCCTTCTCTCCGGCAAGTAAGCTTCCAATGACGCGTTGGTGGGCTTCCTATCTGGACTATTTTCATTCCATATTGAATGTAGTTTCTCCAAAATATTTTCAAAATCATTTGGTTTTCGGCTTACTGTATAAAAAAATTCACGAGTCAGTCCGTAAGAATATGTGTGATTTCATCATAAATATCTTAGTAGATACTAAGATATTTATGATGAAATCACACATATTCTTACGGATTTTACCAACGTAAAATCATGAAAATCGTCTTGTACTAAGTTAACGGAGGTTGCATTTATTTTTAAGATTCCGTATGCCGTAATAAAATATTGGTTGCCTGTAAAGTCGGTATACGGGCGAAAGTTTTACGTGACAACGATTTTGAGTGGTAAAATCATTTTAATGTGAATATTCATTCGTATAGTAGGAAGAAGGATGAAATAATAGTAACAATTTAAAACATTTATTTATACAAAGAATTATATTTAAAACATTAATTTATACAAAGAATCTCGCACTGAATTTCATATTAACAAAATTTTATTTTTACCTTTACACATACATACGTATTTATATACAAATATACATACAATAACTTGCAATACATTTGCGTACAATGAAACAGCGTTTACTACAACTTAACTTGTTCCTATCTGAGTGGAAGGGACGCGTGCCTTTCACTTTTTATGTCTGTCTCTCTCGCTCTTAGGCGGGCTAACCATGCCCGAGTGGAAGGGACGCGTGCCTCTCACTCGCTCTCATTGTGAGCGCATAACGTGAGCGGAGCGTAACGCAGTTTCTTGAAGTGTCACCCGGCAAACCAATTTATAAGACGTTGTCACGTCAAAAAACTGTATGATGACATCACACTATTTTTTTGTGTAATCTTACATTTATTATTAAATTAATATAGAGCAATCAATCAAGAATAGTTCGTATTTTTAATTAATCCAAAAAAGTTATTGTCTACACAAAGTTATTCTCTTTAAATAAATAAATAAATAAGTTAAAATGTTGTAAGTGTACAAGATTTTAATTTTTCATGGTTTTTTATTTTTTTTTATTTGTTGACTTAATACTGTCAAAATATAAGGTCAGAGAAAAATCTTTTTCATATTTTATATACAAATTCAAGATAATTTTTCATAATACTTTATTTACATTTAATTATAATATGTAGATGCGCCACTCAACAACTTGTTACCATTTTGTAGGTAGGTAGTAGTATAATCCCATTGCTGTAGAATTTTTGGGACTTCTCATCAAAAAACTATGTCTAGTAGTTTTGACAGTCTTCTCTTGATTTTACCTAATACTACCTAAAGAATTTTGAAGAGATCGAAAAAGGCGAAAATCTGAGGGAGCAAGGTCAGGGCTATATGGTAGATGCATTAACGCTTCCCAACCAAACTCTCTTAATATTTCCTGAGCGGTTAAAGATATGTGTGATCTGGTATTATTATGGTGAAAAATCACACCCTTTCTGTTGATCAATTCAAATTCAAGAATCAACCTATTGCGAATTAATCCGGATTTTGCTATAGGCCATGGAACTAGCTTGCCTTTTGATCATGATTTGTTTCGCACATTCTTGTCGTAGGTGATCCATTTTTCACTTCCAGTGATCAATCTTTTCAAAAATAGTTCGGTTTCATTACGTTTCAATAGAGAATTGAAAATGAGTACACGATTCATTAGATTTCTTTCAGTGAGCTCACGTGCGACCCAAGTATTGAGCTTTTTTGTATATCCAGCTTTTTTAAAATGGATCAAAACAGTTTTGTGGTCCATCTCAAACTCCTCAGCTATGCCGTAAAAACTAATATATCTATCTTGTTTTACTTCTTTCAAAATGGCACTGACTTTATCTGTAATAGGTTAAGCTGAGGGAGGTTCATCTTTGACATCAAAATTACTGAACTGAAAATGCTTAAACCAATTTCGTGCTACCCTTACCGGCACTGCATTAGGTCTATAAGGTTTACAATTTTTTTTTACGGCTTGTGTCGCAATTTTCTCTTTTTGATTATAAAACTTCAAAATGTACCGAATTTCTATGTTATATTCAGTTATTTTCGCAGACAGAACAACAATGGAAAAATGGTGGGACTCCATTTTTACTTTTATTTTTCTAAAATGTCATCTGTTTAAAATGTTATCAAAACTAGTCAGATACAAACAGCTAAACCAAAAAGGTTTTACTGCAACTTTTTACTTATAAAATATGAAAAAAACTTTATTCTCAACCTAATAAGTGGCATACAAGTAATTCAACATTTGAGTACATTTTATATAACTCAATGGTAATTAGTGTGTTTTCGGTGTATGAGTACAAACAAATTACAGAATTATATTAAATAAATCAAGTAAATACAAACAGCAACCTTGCAGCAGGAGTACATACTAGTGAGATTCCAATTTAGGTCATGTTTAATAGAATTTCATATGAGGAAAACCGTGAGGCACATAATTGATAAACAAATAATGGGATTAACATCAGAATTGAATGGAAAATTGAAAGAGAGACCAAGATTGAAATAGAGAGCAAAATTGGAATTGAAATTGAGAACCTCACCTTCATCCCTACTAAGTATTGTACATTTCAATTTTATACGTTACCCTGCAAAAAAGGGATATCTGGTATATACGGTTGTATAACAAATCTGACAATTTTAATGCAACATGTATAATACTTTAATAACCTCACATAGTTCATAATCAGCTGGACATATTTTAATGAAATATTCATTATTGTTAAAAGAATTTAGGCAGATTTTTAATATAACAATAACTGTAATATAATAACGTCAATTAACTACAGATAATCGACTAATAAAAAATATGATAAAAACGATAACAATGTTGGAATTATTTCCCGTTCTTTATATAAATACTTACTGTACACTATGGATAATTCCACGGTCAATTGTTGTAAAGCTTTGGTCGTGGCCGGTCTCTTGAAGATATTCGTATTTTTACAGCATGCGTATGCTTTTTCTAATGTTACAGTCAAATTTTCAATTTCTTCATATTCCAACAACAGACATATTTGCTCCTGAAAATGACCAACCGCCTATTTTGTTACAATAATGTTATACGATCTTTGAAAAGAGATTGACCATGAAGTTCAAAATATTATGATTTCAATAAAAGGTATATCGGAATTTCAAAGATGCTTAAACTGTCAGTGTTTTTGAAGTTTGATTCTTAAACATCCAAAATGGAATGCTCATTGGGAGCAAGGGCAGATCCAGGAAATCATGGTGGTCATGACCCATTCTTGGGCTGAGTCTTTGTCTTACATTGTAATCGAATTAGAGTCAGTTCCGACTGAACCTCGTATGTGTGACCCTCCCCCCAACTTGAATGCTGGATCCAGCCTTGATTGGGAAACTTTGATGTCTGCCTGCATGTCACATTTGCTTTCACAATTAAAATATCAGATGCAAATGAAGTTAAATATTAACCTACCTTCAAATTAATAATAATATTAGACGGGCTGGCATTAACTCTATCAAATTCCTCTTGTGATAACATCATGCTTTCTAAGCTGATGTTCGGTTTCACTTTTTCATTATTCTGCAGTGCATTTTCACCCAAGATTAGAAGATTCTTCATCTCTTCTTCAATGTCTTTGCAGAGGATACCTATGGTATTGAAGAGTTGATATTTTACCATAAAAAATAGAGGTTTAAAAATAAAATACAAATTAAAAACTTTACATTTCATTTTTAGTTAATATAAGAAAATTTGTACTTGCTAGTTGTGGGACTATCGGTAGACATAAAATATGGGCAGAATTGTATTTCAGAAGGAACGAAGAGTTGGTTCAATAAAGGTACGCTGGATGATAAAAGTATCAGAGATGCGGAACGCTTATGTATTGAAAAGCTTTTGTCAATCTTCAAACAATTATCATTTTCTAAGTTCTCAGCTGATTTCTTTGATTTTAATCTCAAATGTTGGTGTTGTTGCTGTTGGCACTCTGCATGGTATTTGCTGGTTAATGGTTTTAAATTTTTGGTTCAAGTTTTATTGTGCTCTGTAAGTCGAGGCATTTCAAATTTTTTAGTTCAAGTATTATTATTTTCTGGGAGTGTTTTTGGTACTCTGAATTTGTGTTCTTGTAAAGATTTAGTTCGGAGGATCACAATGCAGTTTGTATTTTCTGAGATAAGTTTTAGTGGAGCATTTTAAATTTTTGAAACATAAGACCCGTCATGCAGACACTGACGAATTTCTCAGTACAATGGTGAAAGGGGGCTCCGAGTGACTCAATTGACTGACATCTGGTTTGCTGCGATTGGTTGAGCGGTCCATAAGATAATGATATACTGAAAAAACATTTGATACACAACGGTTGATTTTCGCAAAACATGCGAGTAAGACATTACATGTCTATGAAGACAAGTAAAATGTAACTCAATTTGCCATCGTATGTGGAATATGCTTATTGATTAAATTTTTGATTATCGAGAAAAACCTGTGCCAAATTTGTCAATATCTCTATTTCTATCAATTACAGGTGCGATAACTAGTTTCATAGTGAAATTAAAATAAGAACTTTAATAATACAAGTATTCCATAATAATAAAAAAAACAAAGTGCTATATATGTGTTCATATATGAGTGTATATTCATGTCAATTGTTTGATATCACATTCAACTCTCACCATGATTTAACCCAAGTCTATGGTCATGTAAGTTATGGCTATGGTGTGTGGTCTCAATGACTCACCGACCGAACTCCAGTTGTCGTCTATCCATTTACTTATCCGAGCCAAACTGGTCCTTTTCGCAACAGACTCCAAGGGTTTTTTTGCCGTGTTATTGGCTAGCAAAGCTTGCAACGCCATCCCGGCTCTAGCGTCTGCGGTCTTGGATGCCATGTCCATAGCTTGAGATCGTAAGCTCTTCAGCTGATTGGAATATATATTTCTCAGTGTGTTCAATAGCTGGTTCTGTAATGAAATACATAGTTGTCTATTGTTGAATTTCTTGCACAGAAGTAAATCGTCAGATACATTGACATTACCTATAAATAGGTCTTTATCTAACATAATCATTAACTGAACCTTGACTTTATTGTCATCCAGGTGTCTTTCTGGTAGCATATAAAATGTGACCAACTGTTTAAAATTCCAGTGTATTTAAAAATATTTAATGTTCTCTCGCTTTAAATATAAAAAAACGTTTAGACACTAGACAAATATTTGTTTTGATAGGCAAGTTTTCTATGTGTTGTTTATATTTTATTGTTTAGTACCTGGCAACCGAGCTTTGCTTGATGTTTTTAGAGTTTGTTATGGGAATAAACTCCCATGGGAAAAACTATTAATTTTAATTTACAAATGCCAAGTTTTTATAGAACCACCTCGATAGTAACGTACATATATTTTAAGCGAGTAATAAAAGTTAAAACAATACCGTGTCTCTTCCATCGTTTTCCTGCCAAACTTTGACAGCGGCCACAGATTCTATGCGGCATTGATTTCTAGCTATATTCAGCTCACAAGCAACTAGCTGTTTGACTGTAGCCGATGTCACTCTATCTGATACCATTTCCAGTACTCTCCTAGTGGACGAAGGCTGACCACGAACTAGTTCTTCTTCTAGACGAGCCTGGAAAAGAAGATCTTATTACATGACAGCATGTAACTTGAAGACTCTCACAAAAATCGACTTCGAATTCAGATCTCTTTGATTTACATAATTAATCTTTCATTACTACATTAACAATAATTATTATAACAATATATGAGATTCAGAGCAATATTACATGATATTGAATATTAAATAGAGTTGTGCACTATTTATAATCATAGAAACTTCATAAGATAGGATTGTTACCTGCAATTCTTTCTCCTTATTTCTAATCCTATCAGCAGGATTCAAACTCATTGTGACAGGTGTGATGTGCCTGAAAGAACTGTCCTTTTCTCTGCTTGTTCTAGAAGTTACCAAAAGATTGTTTACATCCTTCAAAAAAGGACAGACCTCATTCAAAATATGTTCATTTATCAAATCCAAGAAATCAAGAATAAGTTCATTTTCATCACGTTTTTCTTTCTGACATGGCAACATTGATTCGAAATTGAAATTTTTGTCATAGAATACTTCTTGTGGGAAATTCGGTAGATCAAATAGCCATCCGAAGCACAATCTTAAAAATATTTGCATATTTCTTTTCATTGTTGCACCTGGCAATACTAAAACTGCATCATCTGTAGTCCTCAGAATTATCATATGAACATAGAATAATCGTTTTATTAATTGTCTGTAATAAATTGTCCTTAAACTTGCATAATCTAACATAGACAAATATTGGACTAGCCAAGGCACAGTTATACACAGCCTATTGTTAGCCATAGAGTTCTCGATTATTCCTTTAAAGTCTATGGGTGGTTGACTCTGAAATTAAAAAAAAAAAGGGTTATCTAGCAATAAAAATATACAGGTTTAAGTATGGAATTTTTGCATAATGAGATTTCATTCTTAGTTTTTTCAATTATGGCTTTAATTAAGTATCTATGTTATCAATGGATTTTGTTAAATATATATTATAATTAATAATAACAACAATTTGTGTCAACAAAGTATAAAAAAGTCACCCATAGAAAGAAACTGTTTTTTCTTTTATTTTTTTTTATATACATAGATGAAAAAAACAATTACTCTTATCAACACAAGAAAATTATACAATTTTCATTGAAAGTTAAAATCATTTTACCACTGATTCAAGAAGAGAAGAGATTCATCGCAATACATAATTTTTTTCCCATAGTTTTAAAATTTGTCTTGACTAAAAATTTTCAAAATCATTTTGACTAAACACACTAAAATATTCACAAACACTAAACAAGGACAGAGAATCATATAAATAATGATGTTTCCCTAATTATTCAATCATTAAATTTACTAAAATTTTTATTCTCAATGATAATATGTAACAATCTTGAAATTTCAACACTATGTTGCCGTTGAATTCGTACATGTTTTTTATATCTACTATTATTTTTCCCCAGCTTTATCCATTTATTCGTATTATTGAACTGAATTCCTATACCAATTATAAAAATAATTTTATTTAGTAAAAGCTACATATATTTTTTATATGGATACAAACATTCGCCATAGCTTCATACAAATCAATATGGCGACTGGTAGTTGTATTGAAATTGAAAGCAAGACGGGGAAGCAGAATCGAGAGTTGGGACTGGGACCAAAATTGCAAATAAGATTAGAGTTGAAATTGTATGTGAGACCGTTTATTATAATCAAGAGTGCGACCGGGAACGGTATCAAGTATATTTCCAAGGACAGTCAGTATGAATGAACAGTGAGATTGACAGCAAGATTGATCAATAGAAAAGATGAAGATATGCATTCATATCCACAAGGGTACATCTGTGAGAAAGATATCAAATCAAAAATAGCTTCATGACATAAGTAATAGAATCACACTTGAAATACGTCATTAATGAATTGTTTTCAACATCAACATTACTGGTGTAAGAACATATCGAGATATACTTTCTGGCAAACAACTTACATAATTTCTGATGGCTATTTCTGTTTCTAAAACTTTTTCCTTTGGTAATTGGACGGATTGTGTTGTCAGGCTTCCTCCTAAGCCTGCATTTACAGTTTTGATGGTGTATTCAGTGAAAGTGGTGGCATACGGCAGTGCTATAAGAAATCCCATGAACTTCGCTAAAAGCCTTAATTTTTTTAAATTAATGAGGTACTCTTTCGTTAAGTCGTTGCTTGTTACTGAAAAATAATGATGAAAAAATTTATATTAACTTAAAATAATTAGGTTATAGCGGTGTCGGGCATTTGTGATAAGTGTTTCAGATATACTATTTAAAAACGCTCTTGGCACCAGCCGCAACATCATAATGGCCTTGGAATATTTCAACCATATAATAACTTGCTAGGATGACAGCACCCATGAAGCTTCACTCTAATCAAAGTAGATAGCGTTCACATTGTGTCATGATTTGGGTGCAAAATACACCACCAATATACATGGTAATGAACAGTTTTAATTGCACTTACAATTTGAGCGTTCTTCATAGTTAGTCATGCAGGTGGCGTCCAAGGTGCACAACTCTGATCCTAAGGCATCCTTTAAATGTGTCCTGAATGCTTCATTTTCGGCATACATTATGAGATCTCTGAAATAATAATAATCTTTACAAATCATAAAGAAGGACAAAATTTTATTAACACTAATATTAGTCCTTTTACTAGCCAACTATTGTTAAATCACTAAGTAAGTTAATAAACTTTAGTAGTTTGTGGCACAGTTACAAGAACTGACATAAGAAAATCAACCACCAAAAGACTGAACTTGTTATAAGTCCTTGAATGATTCCCTATATGTTTTTGTAGGGATCAGGGTGGTGATTGAGGCCCTGCATATGATCAAACATGCAATCAAAAAGCATTTTAGTACGTCCACATGAGCCATCACAGATAATATTTCTTTTAAATAAAATCCAGTTAGTAGAGTTTTATTTTAAGAACACAAATTTATGGTAAACAGAACTGTTGTATAATTAGTTGACAGAAAGCTTAAATTAAGAACAAACTAAAGTTTCATGTGAGATATTAATTGAGAACTGAAATTAATTTATAGTTATATATATATATATATAAAATTATCATTTACCGATAAAAAACCTGCGTTCCAGTGAACTTGGGTAACTGATGAGATTCAGACGACTGTACTGCTGGCCCGGTCAGACGACGTTGGAGTTTGGTCAGTTTAGATTCCTGTGTGATACAAGATCAATTAAACTCGAAGTTATGAATATTATAACACAAAATGCTTGAAATAGCAGCAGTATATGTAAGAGATGCTTTGTTACACCTGTGAGAATAAGCTAGTCCTCAAAAATATGGATAGGTACATTGTTATGAAACAGACATGACTGTCTGACTGTCATGGAGGATGACTGGAGGATGTCAATGTCTTCTTATAGGTGTCAGCTGTGCTGACCTACTTGTAAATCTTGAAACGACTTTGTAAGAATAATGCTAAAATTTGCTACAGCATCATAGACATCATAGATATGTACAACTGATAATATGATTATAATAATTAAAAATGTACAGATTTATTTTAATTCTTCAATAATATTTATTGATAATTAGATTATAATGAAATCAACTATCAATCAAACATGTAATTCATATGTTTGTTTCGGCATCATAAAGCTGTTTCAACAATGTACAAAAGAAATAAAAACATAATGCAATAATATTGAATGAATAAGTTTTTTATTGTATGTGAATAGAATTAGCTAAAGAATGTATAAAAATCTTCAATCTTACTGTTTTAAGCGTCTTAACCATAGATGATATCACATCACATCACTAAAAAATATACACAATTCCCACATTAGAAAATAATATGTTTTTAGTATTAATTATTTACAGTGAATTTACATTAATAATGATCTCGGTTGTAATGACTTTTTGGTTATAGCGATGTCAAACTTACGTCCCTTGAATTTAAAGCATACTTTCATAGGAAATTCATTCAGTAATAGCGACTTCGGATATAGCGTCAATTTCGCGTATAGCAACTTCTTTTCTATGAAGCATTTAGATCAGATTCCTAGAAATCCCTTGCAGATATAGAGACTGAGTCGGCAAAGGCACAACAACTCATTCATAAAACTATAAAGCTTTCTTATCTTTTGTTCATATTCACAGATGGTCAAATGCTTTGTTTGTAAATAGAACTATAGAACTGTGTAAGATGTGTACAAAGTTAAACTTGTAAACTGTTGACGATCAAGTTATCACTACTGATAACTTGACTGATAATGATATTATGGAGTCTGTGCTTCAAACACAAGAAAAGAAGGATGAAGAAGATGAAGAAGATTGCAATCTAAATGAGACTCCAACAACTAGAGATGCATTATGTGCTACAACAACGCTCAAAAAGTACCATTTATTTGGTGAAGGCCAAAATAATTTAGATGCAGAAGGAATTATGGAAATTGAATACACCTTACAGCGTGCACAAAAAACTAAACTTAAACAGTGCACTATAACACATTTTTTTAATAACATCCATGTATAACGTAATTAAATAAATGACAAGTAAATACATATGCACATACATGACTTTCTATTATTTCAGATAAAGAGACCTCCGGATATAACGATGACATTACGTGGTCCCTCAGCTGTCGTTATAACCAAAATTCACTGTATTTTGTAATTAATATACCTCTTTAAAATTATTTTGTAACATCATAAGCGCTCAATAGCTGAATAAATCCGGTCTAGGAGAGTAGTTAATCACAACCATTTTTGAAGGTTTTAATAAATAGTACATAAGATGAGAGAATAATTAGTTAATGTGATGAATGAGGATTTCTTATTGGGCTTTTGGAACTAAATATAATAATACCATCTTGAATGCAAGTACTGACAGACAGCTGGTACTCAATATCCTATTAAGTTGAAGCATTTACAATTTTAACACAGACAGAATATAGAAATGGCAGAGGATATCATGTATATTACCAGTAGTACAAAAATCATTTACACAGTTCTAGAAAAAAAGTAATGAACTCGTAAGCAATCCTTTTAGTACTGAAGGATCAGGTGTGTGCACAGAGATCCAGACAGGGTATGTAAAGCTAAAAAAACTTACCGATTTCAGCATTGTTTCGGTTGGCTGTCCACCTATGCAACGGTAAGCATTTTTTTACCTTGCATAACCGGAACAATACTGAAATTGGAAATTTTTTTAGCTTTGCATACTGTCTGAATCTCTGCACACGCCCCTGTGAAGGATGATGAGTTGATCACACACACGTTTCGGTCATAAAAGATTTGTTCAAAATTAAAACTTGAAATTAGATGTGTTATGCAAACCTGTTGCATAATTTACCCGACTCGATTTATAATTTATTCATTATCTGATACAAAATATTGTGATACTTCAACAACACAACTTTAACAGGTGCATAACAGTAAGAAGCATGACAAAAAATTGCATGCTCTCATGCTGCATTATAAATTGATTAATTACAAATGTGACCTTAAAATTGTAATTGTAGATGACCAAATATTGTTAAACCATAGTTACATAATAATATAAATTAGGCAATCTCCCAAAAGGCCAGGACTATAGAAAGCACATTTTGTCACTTTTTATGGGAACTTCATCAAGCAATCTTATATTTACACACACACACACACACACATATATATATATATATATGTGTGTGTGTGTGTGTGTGTGTGTGTGTGTGTGTGTGTGTGTGTGTGTGTATATGTGTAGAATATTCTATGTTATTGTTGACATTATTGAAATCAGTTATCTATTTGGATTACACTGGACAGACAGAGCAACAAGTGGGTTTTGATATCATGAAAAATTAATATATGACTTAATAAAAGGTAAATTTTATGATCATATATCACGTTTTTGGTTTTCTGACAAAATGTGTGTTGAAAGAAAATATGAACTATATACACATAGGACACAGTACCTGTGTACCAGCCAAACAGTCAGAGAGCATGTGCGCCTTGATGAGTCTGGCCAGATGGGCGTGGTTAGCAGCAGAGGAACTTAACGATATCAGACTTTTCACCCTTGACTTCAAAGATGCACCGGTGCCAACAGTGGGTGTTTCTAACCACCATCTGCATAAGAAATTGAGAGAAAAATTTAGTTTTGTAAAATATTATTTTTATTTATTTTTTCACAAATATTTAAGATAGAAATATCCATATATCATGAAGGAGCATCCATGAGCCATGTAGTTTGTTTCTTTAATTTTTGGTCACTCTTGTCTGATAATCCATGCAGCCATTCTCATGTAAATTTGTTTTGCTTGAACATTGTATCAACAGGTAATACATTCCATAATTATTGAATAGCAGATGGATTTCTTACATTTTTTGCCATGGTCTACAAAGAAGAAAATTATACCTACTAGTACAGATAATTACATTGACAAATATTTATTTACCTTAAAATTTCATAAAAAGATCTCTCTTCTTGAAGTTCTGAAAACTGAGCAGCGATGGAAAATTTTCAGCGTTGTCCGTTTCAAAATTGAAACACACCATTCCATTTGGCGATCTATTTTCTAGAAGATTCACAGATTTTTCTTCTTTCCCATTATTTTCCGCTTCACATTTAAGGCCGTAAGAATTGAGCAAAAACTTGGCCAAGTCAGGACAGAAGCTTCTGACTCTCACGTTTTCTCCGATGAGTTTCAGGGAATGTTTTTCTAACATTACCTCAAGAACATATCTCTGTCTATGTAAACTTCTAACAGCAAAATATGTACAATTATGTACAGATCTTAAAATTAAATGGCTTAAAATTAATTTATTGTCGTTTGATAATGTATTTAACTTCATTTCTACTTCATTAAGATCATCTTCATATTGAGCAGATAATAAAATGGAAATCAGAAAGTACATTTCTCCATTTATACTAAGAATCATATTATTTTTTAATAAAGTGTCATAAATTTCAACTAATATATCAATTTCTCCCTTAAACGTCAACTTATTTATGTCGGCTTTTATTAAATTTTGTTGTTTCTCTTTGAATCTTTCCTAGTGATTTTTATTTGTGGAGTGAACGGAGTTTTTAAAGAATCGCTCGATGTGTTTAAAATGTTAAACTTTTCCATTAATTTATGTCTTTCTTGCTTTAATAAATTTCTTTCGGCGTCAAAGCCGCTTGATGACTCTTTAGGCTGTATGTTTGGTTGTTTGAAAGCCAAGTTTTGTTCTAACACCAAAGGTGACATCTGATTGAAGGGCTCATTTACAAAACCTGTTGCTTGATTAAAATGTTTCGGCTCAATGTTGTCTATAATTGTAGGTTTTATTCTGCGTTTCTCTTTATTCGATGACGATCTTTTAGCTCCTATTTCTGGAAACATTTCTGAATTACTTATATCCAAATCTATTTTGTCTTTGGAATCTGGTATTGATTCGTTTGAATAATTTTTGTATTTCTTCTTTTTGGAGGTTTTATTTTGAGCGTTTATTATGTAGTCACCAAGACTAACTGTTTTTTCAGAGCTTGATACTCTAGTACTATGCCTATGACTTAATCTAGGTGTATCACATCTCTCGGTGTGGTATTCTTTAGAGATTTGACTATATGAGTTCACTCTAGAATTACTTCTAGAATTAGATTCATGTGGTGTTACTGGACTTGAGACAGGAAGGTTGGGATATTCTGATGCCTTAATTCCATTCTTCATTGGTGTACTTGATATCACTAATCGTTCGATACCTGCACTCACTTTTGATTCATCAGATTCTGTCCTTAAGGAGCTTGAAGACTTGCTGATTTCGTGAGATCTACTCTTTGAATGCTCAGTCTCATTGAATAGTCTAGTTTTGACCTTCCTCACTGCTTTTCTTTGATTGGAAGACTTATCTTTGCTGGGAGATTCTTGGGATTTATGTCTTTCTTTGACTGTCAGAGTGTCCATTTGTTTCTCTGATTCACAAGCACTGGTTGGTTCACTGGCTGATCGTTGGTGTTTTAGTTTTGAGTTGTAAATTTTCTCAGGCGTACTTTGGTGTTGTAGAATTTGTAAGGCATTGCTATTTGTTTGTAATATACTAAAAGAAAAAAAAATTTAATAACAAAAGTTTACTATCTAGCATTATAAAAATATATGTGAATACATAACATAGAAACAGCAACAGTACGAATTTGTTTTAACTTCATCAAATTAGTAATAACATGAATACTAAACTTCATCTAAAAAACAGTAATAGTCTCTTGATGTAGATATAAAATAAAAATGAATATTAATTAATTTAAATATTGCAAATAATAAATAAAGTACCTCCTTTACAATTCTTATCAAGTCCATTGAAGAAATTGTGATATACTTAGAAAAGTAAACTATACTATAAACATTTAAATTATTAACATACCTATCAGTTTGGTTTCTCAAATAAGATAAAAAATATGCAACAAACTCTCCTTTGTTACAACAAAATAATAAACATTCTTCAGGTATGTCCTGTGGTAAGAAAAGTCGAAAATATAAAACATAGATATAACTCACAGTTAGTGGTTAATAACACTAAGCTTAAATTATAATATACCTCTGAAGAATTTGTTTCGAGCCATTTTATTATAGTATCTAAATTTAATTTTCCCGTAAGGACACTTTCTATTATTGTTTCTGGCATTATTACATTTATTATTTAACTCTAAATCGATTTTCCAATCTGCATTTGACAGAAAAGACGCCATCTATCTATGCCACAGTTTGATTAACTACTTGACCACAAGTTTTATATATTCTATTGCTATATTAATGCCACAGATTACACTAGATTCTGGAAATAATTCGCTTTTTGTTGACTACAATCAGTATTGCCAACATTTTTACTGAAAAATTAGCTAAAGTGATGTAAAAAAACGCTTTATTATGCTAAATTTATTTTCAATGTGCTAAATAAAATATAAACAACATTTCTAGTAATTTACTAACCTGTTTAACTGTACTCTTTTTATTTTTTCATTTCAAATATGTTTGAGGTAAAACATATTTAATTTTATGAAGGGTATTAAAATGACACTATCAAATCCAAAGATAATGTATATAGTTACATCAATTCCATTATTTCAATTACAGAGAAAAGTTTTGAGACAATTTTATTTTGAATTTTAAATTATTGTTAATGATTTTAAATTCAAAATGATACATTTTTTATATGATATTATTCTTTATTGATACTACCATTTGCATTTTACAAATTACATCAAATGTTAACTCATTAGCTTCAGCTACTGCAATAAAGATTATTATAGTACGATACGTCAAGAAGAACTAAGAAGCAAAAATATAACGTTCTGTAAGCTTTAGCATGATATAGAATAAACGGCCTATACTATACAAAGGAACAGAAGGGATAAAGAAACAGTGGAGAAGCAGCGGCCTGCACATTCTTTCTCTCCACGAGTATATCTCTCTCTTTCTATAAGCTATACATACGCGTTCCCCCCCGCCTTTTCTCATTTTCTCTCTCTCAGGTTGAAGCAACACTGTTTTGCGTATACCGTATAGAATCGATCATTTATCTTTCTGCAAATATTTATAATCTCCGTTTTTTAGAACAACTTTGCAAAAGAAATAATATTCTTTGAAGTAGCCATTTCTGAAAAAAATAGATTAGACCATGTACAAAAAATTTATGAACTCACAACTTTAGCAACAGCTGACGATCGTCCATGTTGCCGCACCCTCCAGCTCTACGTTGCCGAACGCGACGCGCGGCTCGCAGTTATCCGATTCGTACAGCTGCGGTCGGTTGCGAACTTGCACTGAAGCTATAGGTATTTTACTTATTCGCTGTTTTTTAACTTTTTACGATAGAGACTTTTTTTGTAATGATATGTTATTAATGTTAGGTTACAATTATAGTATAAGTATTAACTTTAAGCTGTCGACAGTTTTGAATGTAAGGTTGTGAGTGATTAATATAGAAGTGTTTGATAACGATGACTTTCAATTCTATTGAATATGCGAGCTTGATTTATTATTGGGGAGTTTGCAGAGGTGATATTGCTGCGGCTCTGAGACTTTATAGTGAAACTTACCCTAACAGTCAACAACTTGCGCATCCGCAAGTAATGTTGCTTGTTGTATATCATTCACGCGATAATTTTCCTTAGTTTGCCTTGTTTGTTTATATGTGAGTGGAACACATGTTACAGAGACTAATTAAATAATATCATCGGCGATCTTTCATCACTGGCAATATCAAATGTCATTGTACGTATGTGACTATACAAATACTTTAAAAATAATACATCGCCCTTATCTCATTTATTAGATATAAATAAGATAAGGGATTTATGAATACAAAATGAAAAGGCGAATTAGCCATACTAAACATTAAATGCAAAGTACAACAATACAACCTGTGTGATCAGCGCGATCCCATGCAAAGACTGGTGAATAAAACGAACGATTGTTGGAATCAGTACAAGAGATCATTGCTCCAAATACAAGTTCTGCAGGAAGAGCTGCCAAATAGTAGAATTAGGATGCATAAATTATAGCACCAATTGGATTTGAGTAGAGTGAATGAGAAGATCAAGTTCTGCGACTCAATGTTGGATAAAGTGACACGAACTGACACGCAAAAAACATATATTTATTTTAATAGTGTCAAAAATATTAAGAAACATTTTAAAATAAATAAATTTTTAAAACGTTCTACAAGAATGGTAAAACAATTTAGAATTAGTCTCAAAAAAGTTGAATTGAAAAAACAGAAGTTAGAATTACTTAAATTTATAAAAAGTTATGAAGAAAAACTCGTTGAAAGGTAATCTGAGTGTCAAACTTTACAACAACAAATATAACGCTAACAAAATCATTTGGTAGAATTATATGTACAAATTGAATTTAAATTTAAACTCAAACGTAAATCTTTTGCCGAATGAAAGTTTGGATTACACGGCTTGCACCCAAGAAACAAAACAGACGATCGACGCAGTCCACGCCGTGACGCTTCGCGCCGGTCACCGCGACTCGCAACATGCGGCAACCACAGATGACCAAGATATTACCATGTACAGCGAAGAGTTCGGAAGGTCAATGGGCTTGCAACTCAGCCGTCACTTAGTTGGAAAAAATACATTAAACTGCTTCTCACAACTAAATAGTACGAAAAGTATAAATAGAGCAATTTTGTCCATTATTCCATTCAGTTAAAGCTTGTCAGAAAACGAAAATAATTATAAACATAAATGAAATATTAATTTATATACTTTGACATGTCGTCACTCAAATAAATTTCATTTAATTGACACCAATAAAATTATTCGTAAATATTTTTTCTTGACAAGAAGGAAGTACTTTTCTTCAAAATTTACTATACAACAATTAGCGGAGTCGCTAATTTATTATTTTATTAACATGTCCAATTATATGGACAAACAACTATGTGCTTCTATTGAGGCATTTGACATTGAAAATTTAAATTAGTTCATAAGACAATAGAAAGTACCTCTTGCACTTTTTCGACATTTTTTAAAAATCGTAACGACTCGGACACAAGTAAAAACAGTAATATTGTATCAGTATCTGAAAGTCGACCCATATTGATTGAGAAAAAAAAATGCAAACTATATAATCAATCTGGTGTATCAAAATATACAGGACATACTAAGTAAAGAATTGAAAATTGAGTCATTCTTGAATCACAATGAGATTGACATGTTATGTATTACAAAACATTGGCTTAGAAGTCACCAGTTCATGTTTAATTTCAGTATGCACTAGGTAGCAAATTCGTTCAGTAGAGACAAAGCTATGCATGCAGGCTCTCTAATACTAATTAAAAATAATATAAAATGTACAGAAGTACAGAACGTTCAAATATTATGGGCCTGTGTGTTGAGTGAACTATTGATGTGGCTTGCATAGAAATAGAGCAGCTTTTTGTTTCCTTGTGACGAGGAGGAGGTAAAATGTCTATCCTGTACACCCTCGCGCCCGTACGCGGGTAGTGTGGACTGAAACCCACTAAAAAATCCTCCTGAAAGTGAAGTAATTGGGTCGGCTATGCTATTTAGTCGGTCGAGACGAGTCAGATGACAAGTCAGACGACTTTGATAGCTTCACCGAGTGCGGCCGGACAGCACATGCGAGTGCCGACGGCGCGTGACATGCTATGGACGACGCCTGGTAGAAGTCGTCTCGGCATAGGATGTCGCAGGAAACCGTCACGGGTCGGTTCCTTCCTCCTGCCGGCCGGAGGCGGTTAGCGGCGGCCGGGTGGAGTAAGGAGCTTAGGTCGATGACCTGACTAACGGATAGACCTACTCTAAGTCAGTCATGCGTGTCGTTGACGTCATTCAACCGCCGCTGTAAGAGCGTCAGGTGGATCGGTAAGTACGTTTCGTGGCCTACGGATAAGATGGGGATGCGGCGGTTGATAGTCAACCGCCGCGCGTAGGAGCGCATTGGGATGTGATCCCGCGATGTCGAAGAATCGCTTCGATGCGTCCTTCATATATTTGGAAATAGTGGGAGTTCTAAGTCCCTATGGAGAATTGAATTACGAACACACCAATGTGCGTCCGTTGCGGCTCTACAGAATTTATTCTGTATTACCTGTAGTCTATGTAGTGCTTTTGGAGCGGCGTGAGCGAAGACGGGAGACGCGTATGTCATCACCGTCCTAATGCACATTTTGTATATGGTACGTTTATTACGTCTAGATAGTTTACTTTTTCTACCGAGCACGGCCCCGAGCCTTGCTTTGTAGAAAGTGCAGTATTTCTAACACGCTCGATATGATCTCGGAAGTGTAGATTTTTATCGAGCGTGACTCCTAAGTATTTGTAGTTCCGTTGCCACGGAATGATCGCATCCAACATTTTAAGATTGGGAGTGTTTTGTCGACAATGAGTCGACTCCTAATCTTACCATACTTAAATTGTATGGCTGCTGATTTGTCGGGTTTACTTCTATCCTCCACTTCCGGAACCATTGACCTAGCTCGTCAATGGCCCTCTGAGGGGAGGAGGGTGAATCGGGTGCTATTCCTATTTCCGTAAAAGAGCGCGGTATCGTCCGCGAATAACGCGAGTTGGACGCCAGACGACGACGGTCGCGGTACATCGTTTGTGTACGCGGAGTACAGCAGAGGAGAGAGGGTGGAGCCTTGAGGAACTCCTGCTTTGAATAGAGCAGCTTGTTGTATTAAGACTATACAGATCCCTAAAGTCATCGTATGATGTATTCGAAAAAATAGTGGAAGATATTGTTTGCGGATCTGTTTAGGGAAACTTTAATAGAAATCCATTGAAAAATTCTTGTTTATCTATTGGAATGGAATCTCTTTTTCGATGTCATAATTTAGACAATTTATTTTTGGAACCGACTAGGTTCACAACTACTTCGTCATATTATCTGAATAATGTATTCACAAATATTGATCCAGAATATAAGTCAATTATTAGTAAATTATCATCTGACCATTGTGTGATGGCTGGTTATGTTTAAATTCAATGATAAAAAAATATAAAACGTAAAATCAAAATTGTTGATTGTCTTGAGCAGTTTAGGTTTAATGTATTAAAAAAGGTGTCTGATTTATCATTTTGTAAAGACCCCAATGAATTATATACTTCACTGTTTAAAATAACCAGGTCTGAATGCAACAATGTTTTTGAATCAAAAAATATCAATGTTAATAATGCCTTATAATTTATTGATTGGGCGACAGTGGGCATTCATACTATTAGACGTAAATTGTACGCACTTTATGAGGAAAGGGCGTACAATAATTTGAATATATTTGTCCAATACTTAAGAAATTATTCCAGAATTTTTAAGCGTGTGTGTCCAATCACAAAATCAATGTTTATCTGTAATGAAATAAAAAAGAACACAAACATGGTAAAAACTATTTATATAATAAATAGTGAAACTGGAAAGCGAACATCCCGACATTTAGAATTTCAATTAATAATTATTGACAAAATTTTAAACGAAGACATAGAAGTTGCCTTTGTTTTTGAAAAGTTCTTTGCTAGTATTCCAGTTTCAACTACATAATCTCTGAAGTCATGGCCCACTCTCGCCGAATTTTCGTTGAAACGTAACGTCGATGTTTGTGGCGTTCGTTTGCATATACCTACGTTAAACAATTTGAATTTACAAAGGGTCGTTCAACAATCGAAGCCTGTGTCGAGCTTATGCAGTAGATTTTTGATGCCTGGGAGGATTTACAGGACGCGATTGGTGTTTACTGTGATTTATCCAACGCATTTGACTACGCTCATCATGCCACATTGATCAGGAAACTACATCATTATGGGGTCACGGATCGATCCCTTGCATTTCTGGAGTCTTATCTAAGTGATAGAATTCAAAGGGTTGACATTAAAGGTGAGAGGTCATCAGGATCTGTAGTCAATATGGGCGTGACGCAGAGTTCAGTTCTTGGATCATTTCTATTCCTAGTGTACATAAATGATCTTATTAAAAATGGTCATGGAATTGCATTGTTTGCTGATGATACCTTCTTATTTGTTAAGATTGATAGGCATCAACCAGGTTTTGACGAAGTAAACAGTATCATCTATGAAAGCGTTGAGTGGTTTAGTATTAATAATCTTCTGCACAATGAAGAGAAAACAAAACTTATAAAAATTTAAAACCTATCTGATTCTAAATTGACCGACACAAATGCAATAGTCAAAAACGAGGTACCTGGATATTGCGAACACGACACTATTTCATGGTTTCACTTTAGATGCTAAGTTACGTTGAAATTCTCATATTACAAGATAAAAGAAAGGGTTTGGTTATTCAACATATGCAGTCAAAAGAATTCGGCGACTTACAGATGAAAGTACCGTGAGATTAGTTTATTTCAATTTTTTTCAAAGTCTCATGATCTATAGAATTTTGTTATGGGGTCACGCATCCAATATTAACACAATTTTTGTGTTGCAACAGTGAGCTATTCATGCTGTTCATGATTTGAAACCAATGACATTTCACAGAGAAATATTTAAAGAAGTTAATAATTTAACGGTAATGTCACAATACATATTTAAAAACCTGGTATATGCCAATAGACATATAGAGTCCTTCTAAAAAAGGAGCGACATCCATAACATTAACATTAGACATAAAAACGATCTTGCTGCCCATAAGACCCATCGAAGTAAAGTTAATAAATCATTTAAGTGGATGTGTGTGAGCTTTTATAATAAGTTCCCAACTGAAATTCTAAATTCGCCGTTCGCTGAGTTTGAAGATTTCGTTAAAAGTTATATGGTAAGAGCGTTCGTTGAAAGAAAGTTATATGGCATGGGCTATAATACCGTGTTGGAATATTTTACTGAAAAAAGGCCCTGGGATTGAACTGCTCGGCTGTCAGGTTATTTCTTATTTTTAAATGTTGATTAAATTATTAATTACTAGATTCTTTGTATTGATGAGTAAAAAGAGAAACCCTCGAGTTTCTTGCCCATTCTTCTCTGGGTGAATCAGCATTTGGAATGAGTGGTAAAGTCGAAAAGAATTTATTAATGATGTATTTCAAGTGGAATTTCATTAGCTACAAATTAAAGATATTTTTATTTGATTGATTTAATAATATAAAATTATTATTATTGGTGTATATGATTTACTGAAGAAGTAAAGTGACAACATGTCACTCACACGAAAAGTTGATCTTTTATTGTTAAAGACCTTTTTATATTTCTAAACTTATGCGATTTATGACGTTATAGACCTTAGAGTCTATAATGCCGCATATAACGCAGAAGACGAATTTTGGTTATTTTGCATGCATGCATTTTCAAAATGTACACTTGTCGTGGCTGTTATTCTGATTTTCTCGTTTCGATTGCAGGACTAGTACTGCTGAACGAACCCGTTTATTCGTGGAGTCTTTCTACTCCTAACTAGCGCATGACAATTTACTCGCTCGTGAGTGTTCGCTCACATAACTATATTTATTGTGTGAACATTTAATCTAAAGACGTCCCTAACCCATAGATTTGTCAACTTAATTTTATTACTTCTAAAAATCAGCCGCCAAAAATTACTATTTATTAAATTGTTATAAACAAGACGTTTGTTCGTTGTTTGTTTTTACATATTCTTTCAAATGTTTTATTAGTTCGCATATCATTCATTTATAAGAAAAAATTATTATCTTTTTCAAGTCGACGCATTACTTAATTAATTTGATTTATTTCATTTCATTAATTTATATCGTTTATCGTTTATTTGATCAACAAAATAATTCCTATTACTGTCTTGTCTGTAAGAAAATATTGGTGGGTGTATAGCAAACTCTTTGTTAAGTTTTTCAAGATATTTAATCATTTTATGAATATACGCTGTATTAATATAACACACTAATAAAATTAATTATTTTCTATGATATGTATTCTATTATATTAATCTGTGAGTTAGTATCGTGCTATACTGTGTAGAGATGTCTAAATCTCAATAAAGTATCGATATATATTATATCGATATTTTTTGAAAATATCAATATCAATATTGTAAATATTATTAAAAGCTATCGATATATCGATATGATTTGACAGAGAATATTGGCGCTCTAAAAATTAATTTATATGGCCTAATCTACTTCAATCATCGTATATCACTAGATAAATACTAATCAAAAACGCATGGTGGTTTATTTTTTAGATATGCAGCTAAATTCGTCGTATTGCCACTGGTTTTATATGTTTTTCCACACAGATTACATGATACGTTTTGATTGTTTATTTTTTTGGAAAAGTTCGATACAACACATTGTAAAATATGCATTATAAAATAGGAATCCACTGCAATACTCAAATTATTTTGTTTACGTGAATTGGTTATTCATTGTTTGAAATCTAGATAGGTACTCAAGTGCAGAAATATGCTCGTGTTGAGATTATAATATTTAAGTCGGTCATGGTAATTATATGGACGGACAATTGAAATTGACTCTGTCTGTCAGACAGAGTTGCTTACTTAAAAACCAACTTAAGTAGGTACCAAATTAAAAAGCCGAGTCGACCATAAACATAAAATGTAATTTGTTAAAAAAAAAAGTTAGTATAAAAAAGTACTCCTTTTTAGGATTTTTTAATCATAAAAATTATCGATTTTTATTCCTTTTCGATGCTTTGAATTTTATTTCGATATTACGTTAAATATCGATACATCGAAAAAATAATAACGATATATTGATGTATCGATATTTTTTCAACAAGCCTAATTCGGTGACATTATTATCCTGAGCAAGAATTGACGTTAGTCGTTGTTGGCGTGCTTGTGTAGTTTTGAAAATTGTTTATTGATTTTAAGTGTTTAATCTTTGAATTTTTGAAATAAATGATATAAGTCGCCGTTTGAAGATTCTGGAGAACTAGTGTCGTAAGTAAACATTACTGTTTATAAAGTGACTTTCGAATGCCGAACCACGCCCATACTTGTATGTACCTACCTAAACAATTCTGTTAAAGAATTGTACATACCATTTATTATGGTGATATCTTAAATATGGTGGTACATAAAAACATATTCAATTGTGTAGTTTAAAGATCTCTTGAAATAATAATATGTCTATTGATTTCAAGAATTTATTTTGCTTCTCAATAATTGATTTAAATTTTTTAAATCCCTTGTATTATCTGTAATTTATCTATTGGTAATTTTAATATTGGTAATCTTAAATTTTAGGACTTCAATTAATTTTTCTCTTCAACAGGTGCAATGTCCGGGATTGAATCTGACTATTCCTTTGCAGGGCAAGGCTACCGCGAAAAGAATGTGTGGCTAACGAGTAACTTCCAACCGTTCTATATCGCTGTCGCGATATGTTCAGTCGTACTCGGGTCTATACTGATTTTGAACATTATCTGTTGCTGTTCTAGGTACTCCGACTATTGGTTGGATAGACATACTGGTAAATAATTTCTATAATTCATGTTTATCAGTAATTGTACTTTTTGAAATTGAGAGACTTGCACTGTAATACCTCCATGCTAGTTCAGTGTGCGCTGGTGGTTGTTAATTACATTTGTCAGCAATTGATGTCAATGTCCACAATCGATGAGTCGATGTGCTCTCAAACTGTGGTGAGAGTAGTTTAAGTTAAAAACTTATATATGTCAATTCACTCATGGTCAGAATTGAACTTGGTCCCTTCTGGTATAAAGGCTTTTTCTTCTTTCTTCACCACCGAACCATTGCCAAACAAACCTAACACTGCCTTTGTTTTTCTTTATAGTTGTTTCGAATGTACATGCCATTAAAAGGTGGTCACTACTGCCCATGAACACTCAACCCATCACCAGCGCATTGCCAACCTACTGGGTGGGAAAAGGATATCTGATGAATTGGGGAGTTGGCGAATGGGGGTGGGAAATGAGCTAATGAAAGGAGTAATGGGGTGATGGAAGAGGATTGGGCCATGGACCATTTAATAAATTTTAACATAATGATGTGATTTATTAAATAGGACATTAGATTATCAATCACAATCATAAGATAAAATATCTGTTTGTGCCCTTTTATTTATCAAAAAGGGAGTTTATGGCAAGATTTGTATTGAAAACTTGCATTGATGTGTTTGTGTTAATATGCATGAAAGACGAAATCTATATGTTACAATATCATGCTTAACTAAAAGTGGTTTGTGTGCTAATAGGCGGTTTTGGAATTGCGTTCTACACGTAGTGTTAAAACGAGGTGACTAAATGTTTATGAATCATGTAATTCATACATTAAGGTACTTCGTTTATTATAAAGAAGATGTATTCTTAATATAAATATAATAAAAAAAAGATACAAACAGCACAATAGGAAGTTATGAATTTAAACATTTGCTATTTTTTCAGGCAATCGGTGGCTCATATCTATTTGGTCAGCGACACCACATAAACAACCACCACTGGACCTCACTGAACTCGGTAGCAACTTTGAATCAGTTCAGTACGTGCACCAGTACCACTCAGAAATATATCACGAACAGGAATATCCTAGAACTTCAATATCCCAGCAGCCTTTAACCTCGTCTCAGGATTATCTTGAAATGCAGAAAAGGGAGAGTGACATTTGAATACAATTTTATCATAATTTTACACATCGGTTTAAAGGCAAAAATTTATAAATTAAATATTGTAATGCTTTTTTTTTTAAATACTTTTGTATAGTAATATTGTTAAATTAGGCACAAATAATTGACATATCACTAATAATAAAAAATAGTTTCAAAAAACAATAAAATATTGCCCTTTCACACAAAACTTAAATAGTAATTAATTTAGAAATATATATATATATATATACTTTTTGTTTTGCATAATTGTATAGCTCACTATGGCATTTTTATTGATGTTTCCAGCTGTTACTGCTATAGCTTTATTTGTGCTAGTGGTGATAATGCTCATGCTAATGTTCGGTGCGAGGTGGTGTAGACTCCGTCATACAACATTCATCGATTCCAATGACTTGAAGTATGAAAACAGAACTGCTTATGTAGAGTCATCGGGACCCAGACGTGATTATTTTATTGATTTATAAATTGAGCAATTCGACTTATTTTGTGGTCTTTGAATTTCATAATTTCAAAATATTTTATTTCATACTCATATTTTTTTTTTTGTATGTCAAAAGTAGAATGTTAACATGCAAACGTTCTAATAATTAAAATAAATGTGACTTTAAATTTTTATTACATAACCTTTTAAAAAAAGTGATTTAACAAGTTGGTAATGATGGTCATTAATAAGTTATCAAATCCATTAATGATATAGAATGTTAGATCGTTATTTGCAAACAAAGAAATATTAAAAAAAAGTTTGGAAGGTGGCAACTTCAAAGATAATGTATAAATTTAAAATCAAATCATTTTTCTACAATTTTAATTTTGTTTAATTTTTTTTTTCTCTTGGCATTGTTATGTTACATATATCCAATTTTTAATACAATTACAAATTAGAAATGTATTTACAAATATTTTAATTTTACCAAGCACTTGGTAATTGATAAATTGATAAATTTTCACCAACTATAAATAAAGCAAATATTATGAAATTATATACAGTAAACCCCTTGTATCCAAAATGATCGGGACAATGGCAGATTCAGATAAGAAACTTTCGGATAACCTGAAGACCCTTGTCTTTCTACATGAAATGCCCCAACTTGCATCAATACTACCAAATATGATAGTAAAATGCTATTGACATGGTTGTGAACAAGCCTGCATGTTTTTGGCTGAAAAATTTGTGTTGACGTGTTAAAAAGGCGCCAAAGTATGATTGAAAACTCACAGTTTTTAAATGCTGAAAAACAGCTCATTTATTTTGTGTTCTTACAGAAGAAATCCACCTTATTGCAACGGGCAAAAAATAGGAATTAATTTTGTTATTTACTCTTTGAATGAAAAAATAATCTACAAAATTATGAATCAATACTAGAGATTATTCTAATAAATGAAAAGTTTGCCAAAAGGAAACTTTAAATAAAAAAAAAATAGAAAATTTTAACTTATAAACATTGAAGTTTCTGGATGTTTCATCAAAATTTATTTTTTAGTAAAAAAGTAATCTTTAATTTTTGACTTAAGAAATTTTAGTTGCAGCAATATTTCTCCAACAGTGCAAACAAACTATTTCGGGATAAGTCGCCTTCTCTTGTCGCATATATTAGGCTGTTTAAAACCTATTACACATTGTTTTTTACATATTTTGAAAGTTGTAAACAAGGAAAAAAAAATGTTCAGATAAAGCAGATTTCTGATAAACACGATTCGCATGAGAGTTTACTGTCTTCAAATGTGGACTATAAACTAATAGTGCAGCTAGGTGTGATCAAACTTTATGAAATGCTTTCAGTGAAATGTGAGCAATTACTTATTTAATTGTGTACTGATGAATCGTTACATTTGAATATCAAATGTAAATCCTATGAATTTTACTAATATATAGATTAGGTTTAATGATTTTCTATTTGTTGACATCCATTTAGCTCGGTGCTCTGTATTGTAACTACAATTATTCATTTTGTGGTACCACTGACTTTTACATGCACAAGTATTCAACACCGAATAAATAATATTAATATGTAATTTTACTGTGAAGAGACAATGAAGATTGTGGGGTAATTCCCCTTAAATATATTTTGTTTAACAACACTTTTAAAGTTGATGTGTAGCATTTATGCCTGTATTAGTGCCTTCTTTATCTTTGAATAGTTAGGTTTTAAAATTAGTAATATAGCGGCACAGATTTTTGATATATTTACTAATAATGTTAGTATTTACTATTTGTATTAATGTTTACAAAGTAGTTAATTTTTCAAAGTAACTGATTACTGAATCTCAAATCAATTCGTCCATTTGTTTATAAGAATAATTTTTATGTTTATATTTACAATGCAATATATTGGTATATTTTAATTAAATAAATATTGAAATAGATAATATTAATTTTATTTTTCCTTATTATTTGTTTGCCAAAGTAAGTATTGTATTATGCTCTCCTTTTTCATACATTTTTGATGCAGCCAAGGAACTACATTGCATACAACCAAAGCATGCCTCAAGACTGGAAACAGAAATTCTGGCTGTTTCTCTCCTGCACGTGTCTTCCCCCTAGACTTCCACTACATAAGGTTCTTGGCTACCTGCAACCGAAGGTGGCCCGTATATAAAGAATCTATGCTCTTTCTATTCTTCACACATAATCATTGTGGTAGTCATAATGTGGTCGACTTGGATGCAGCACGAAAATGGGTTGGCTCGGCGTGTGAAGTGCCACAGTCTCACAGAATACAAGCGTCAAGCTTAATCTCTTTTCTGTCTGCTTCTGTTACATTTCGTCTAGTGAGTGAGTTGTTGTGGCCCACTCCCCTCCATCAGATATACTATCTCTATTCAAGAGGCTGGTAATGCACTGACTTCTTTGGGGTTGCAAATGTCCATGGGTGGCGAGGATTAGCTACACTCTATTGGTTTACATGCTCATTTGCTTTTCAAACATCATATAGAAAAATACTACCTAGTCGAACAATTTATTCGAAGTATGGCAATTTGATTGGAGAATTTATTAACGGAGTAAGTACAACGTGGGTACTTGACATTACTTTTAATTTTATCCATGTTTCTTTAAGATCTAATTCTTGAGAAATTCTAATAAAGTCTTTAGGCGATCCTGTCACTAATCGTGAGTGATGTACTTTATACCTGTTCTCCGTTCATGATCATGCCATAACCTTTTCAATTTAAAATATCGAAAATCTGTTCCAATGCTTTTAGTGAAGAACTTCGGAGAGATTATATATATTTGTCTCACATCTCTCTATATTTTTTATGGTTATTGTTGTACAAACTTTTTTAATCCTTAACTATCCAGAATGCTTTTGTGACGTAACTGACCAGTAGTGTCCAACAGACTCATTTTATAAATGTAAGGTATGATGAAAGAAAAGAAAGATATTTTGATTGTAAAAGACAGTATAATGTATTTCAGTAATGTATATTTACACTTATTTACTTACAGATATTACAAATATTTTTTTTTTCAGAATGTTCAGAGCAGACATTGCGATTGCATTTATCACAACACTGTTTAGAAGCCCTTGATAATTTCGAAGGGCAAATATAACAACGCTTCTTCCTTTTCGCAGCAGGTTCAGATGATTGAGTAGCTTCCTGATTTGACCCTGCCACGTCTTGCATGGCTGCTAAGTGGTAACTTGATAGTCCTTTCGTGCTTCGTCTCTATATATGAGGTATTACCAACTCGGTTGCGATTTCACATTAAAATAGTTTTCAAAGTGTATTTTTTTACGTGAGTTCCAATCAGGATGTATATTTTTCCATATAATAAGCGATGCAATGCCAACAACATCTATAATATTTTGAAAAAATGCAATTGGCCACCTATTTGTTTTACGTCGAACTGTATACTCATGAATCACCTCGTCCAGCGGATCGACACCTCCCTTGGTGGAGTTGTAGTACAAGTTTATTTAAGATTTGTTGTTTTTGTTCACATCTTCCTTTCCATGATGCATCATAGACAAAAGAATTACAGCACGATTTTTTTTTGGTACATAAGAGACCAGTGTCATATTTTTATAAAATCCAAATACATTAGACTCAATATCGCGGGTTTTCTTGGGTTGAAAATTTGGAGGTATACATGTCTTATTCTTTCTCAATGTTCCAACTATTGTAAGACCATTTTGTGCCAAAGATTTTGCGACATCAATACTTGTGAAATAATTATCAAAAGTAACATTTCTGTTACTTTGGAAGTATGGTTTACATAACTGGTTGACTACATTGTACACTAAATTTTCCGCCCTGTTTTGTCCTTCTTTTCCGAGATATGGTATACCAAATAGGGGGTAACTAGTTTTTCTGTCACAGATCCACCAAATATTCATACCATATCAGGTTTGCTGGGTAGGTACTGTTTGAATGATACACGTCCTCGAAAAGGTACAAGCTGCTCGTCAATAGTGAGATTTTCTCAAGGCAAATAAAACTTTTTCAGGTTTTGGTTTACGTATTCCCATAATTCTCTAATAGGTGCAAGTTTATCTTTTGACTTTCTCAGGGACCTAGTATTTTTATCATCGAATCTTAAGAATCGTAATAAAGAAGCAAATCTATTTTTTCCCATTGTAGCTCGAAATATTGGATTGCCAAAGATAGGGTCCCAGTATTCTCTAAAATCCACACCTCCGTTTTATTGACGCCTATAGTCAATAAAAGACCAAGAAATGCTTGCATTTCTATTTTGTCTGTTGTTATCCATCGATTTTGTAAAACTCTAAGCCCTTCAGTATTGGTATATTTTACTATTATTTCTAATACGTGATCGTCGAAAAAAAGGCTGAAACTGTCTATCGGATCTATTATAGCTTGCCCCGGAGGTAGAATACCATAATACTTATGAATACCACCGCGAATTATGTTGTGTCGAGGCGTTCGGCTTTACCTGTCAGGTTCTGATTTCCAAGTTGTTCCATCTCTTCCTTTATAAGTGTCAATTGAGACGTATTCTTGTAATGGTACATTATCACTCTTACTCTATAATTGTTCATCATCGTTTTCAGATGCTGGTTCCGTCACATTACTTTCACTATCAGAACAGCTGTCAACAGCAAAATTCTCATCATCACTATCGCACTCACGCACAAAAATGTTTTCATCGTCACTTTCAACAAGGGCACGTTGAATTTCACTTTTGTGTTAGTTGCCGTTTAGCCATTTCTTTGAATAAAAACGAATTAGAACACGACTACTTTATGACAAAAGTTTCTAATCACTGATACGTGATACGATTACAAAGACTACGATTATAACACAAACAAAGGTCTAGCAGCAGCTATTGCCCACTGGACACCATAAGATTATAAGTAAATGTAAATAAAAAACAATCTACCTTCACACTGGAATCAAAAAAAATGTTATTGTGTCTGTTAGACACTTCTGGATTGATTAAATACTATTTTCGTTTATTAACCAAAAATAATAAATTATTCATGTTACAAATATTTTCATTGCATATTTAGATTCGTAAAACATTGGCGATAAATTAGATAAAAGGCCGATTTCATAAAAATAGATACTTTAGTTTTTATGAAAACATAAACACAAAATTGTGTCCGCAAGACACTTGTGGGTTGTTAAGGGTTAAAACGATTATCAATGTGACGCCCTGAACAAGATTTATGTTAGAACCCATAAAATGAAGATATTTATTAGGAATAAAATCATTTACCTACTATTGTTTTGGATTCTCATTGAAGCAAAATATCTTAAACACAGGCATAAGAATGGTTCGTAAACTAGAAAAAGAAATTGAAAAACGATTAACCCTAAAGACTATCCCTTAACCTTTCAGCTATTATATGTATTTATTGATATGTTTTTGAGCTTCCTGAGTTGTAAATACTGTCTGTGAGATTCAAAACTTTGAAATGGGTTGATTATTCAGGCCATCTCTGAAACTTCTCACTACTTTCGAGTACAAAATATAAAAAACAGCTCATCATGCCCAAAAAATAGTTTTTATTGCTTTTTCATGCTGTCCGAGCACAAATACATAGTTTTATTGCGGTTTGAGCTCTTACAATAGAAAAATGTAAATGTATTAAAAAACTCATTTTTAAATTATTTTTCAACTACAATATTTCTGGAAAACGTTTGATTTTGATTATGGCACCCGACGCAATTATAAACAGAAAAAGATTACCGTGTACATTTTTCAACAAAATAAACATTTATCGAAAAATCCGTTTGTTTTGGATTTTTCATGAACAGTAACTTTTGAACGAACTACTTTATTTTGATACAATTTGCGACTATTGACAGTTTTTTTTTTTAAATAAAAACAATGCAATATTTTAAAACTTCTTGGTAGAATACTTTAAAAAATAGTCTAAAAGTACTTAAAATTTTTTCTAACGATATCTATTGCACATAAACCGATTTTGATGCATTTTGCAACGATTGACGTGGTTTTAAAATAATAATTAATAATATAATTTGAAATTTATTCTGTAGAGCAATTTACAAAATATCGTAAAGATACTAGTTAAAAAAGTTTTTGTCCAAAGATATATAAATTGATTTTTATGTACTGTGAGGTAGTCGATGCAACTGCTTAGAGAAATTAGATTTTGGTATTGAACGGTACACTTCTCTAAAAGTTATTAAAAAAATATATATATATATATAAAACTAAAAAACACGCTTTGATGATCACATCGAACTAAAAAACTAAAAATAATTCTTAATATAGGCAGAAAATATAAATGAACGAAAAAAAATTATGTGATCATCAAAGCGTGCTTTTTAGTTTTTTAAATTATATTTATTTTCCACTTTTTAGTTCAATATGATGATTAAAGCGTGTTTTTTAGTTTTTTTAAACTATATTTATTTTATACTTTTTAGTTTGATCGATTGTCAAAAAAAAATTGTATTCCGAGTTCTTGTGAATGTTTGGACGAGACGCACATTTTTTTTAGTATCGTTAATCTACGACTGAGGGTGTACGGATGGGAAATTCTTTCCGAACAGGAGAGTTAGGGTCAAGGTGTTAATTTTCAAAAATGATACTGAAGTCGATAGTATTGTAAACCTTTGATAGAGGGCGGATGATTGTAAAATTCTCTTCGAATAGAAGATTTAAGTTTGTGGTCTTAATTTCTGAGAATAATTCAGTTTTGACGTTTTTACTATAGAGTTTAATATGAAATATTATTTTATCATGAATTCATTTTTTTTATAGATGAGTTGATTGAAAATATGAACTTTTCTACTTAACTTCTACATCCAAAATTTTAATTATATTCATTTAAATTTCAAAAAGAAATACGATTAGACAAACTTATCAAATTATAGTATTGTCACCGGTCCTTGATAAGTCTACAAAGTTTCAATAAAATCTGACCGTTCAAAGTGGGTCAAAATCGAGTGCAAAGAAGTCGGTTACAAACAAACAAGCAAACATACAAGTGAAGCTAATAAAAGCGTGTTAAAAATATTTCAAAAACTTTATTTTTGAAATTCCTCAAAATCTACCAACTACTATATAGTCTAAGTTAAGTGGATTCCTTTAGAATGTCGTAAACTGCGTATCGATCGGATAATTCATTCTAAAATTATGAAAGGTTTACATACGCACGCATGCATGCACATGTAAATATACAGACATCACGTGCATATAACTGTTGATTAACGATAGCTACAAATATGATCTTGAACTCATTTTAAAAATTAATTGACCCTCTAACTTTAACTACTTTGTGACATATGATTGGTTTGCATGCTTTTAGGTTCTAAAAAATATGTTTGTCGTTAAAAATTGTTTATAACAAATTGTCAACATACTAAACAATCAAATTATAGATAGTTTTTTTGTTGTTCTGTTGAGAAATGCCCACTATGATATTTAGAGAAAAAATTTAATTAATCAATTATTTAAAAGGATGAAAATTGAAAGAAATCATTTCAAAAATTAATGAAATAAAAAAATTGTTATTTCTCTATGAGAAAGTAATATAAAAAAAATTAAAAATATTAAACTAGTTTTATTTGTTTATAAACGAATTAGGTAACTACGTAATTACAAGCTATGAATTACGTAAAATTTTTTTTCCAGTATTATGTATTACCATTGTTTTATGCAAATACAGAAATAACAAAACATTTCATAAAAAAAATTAAATCTTTTTTTAAATATAAACATTTATGTTAATTTTAAAAATTATAAACTAAATATAAAACTTCATATAACTTTTATTGCATGAGCTTATTTTATATATAAAAAGGTGCTCTTTTCAAAATTTCAAAAAATAAAGGTCAATTACATAAACTTTTATATCGCCTTTTGCAAGAACGAAAATCCGTGAAAAATTTTTTAGTTGATAATTACTTAACTTTTAAAAAAAATTGAGGTAAAAGTTTTTTTTCTAACAAAGCTATACTTTTTGAAATATCCTCATGACACTATAATGTTTTCAAATTTTAATATTGGTATTTAGTACTACAATTTTTTTATGTGGTATGCTCTAATGAACGACGGTGCGCCCATACCAAACTGGCCGCGCGGAGACTTATTTTCAGGATCAAATATAAATTATAAGTAATGGGGGTAAAGTTCCGGGAGAGGTGATATTTTTTTTCAAAAATTTTCCTCTTGATAAATTTTTTTTTGAATTGTCCAAATTGTTAATAAATATTACAATTTTTTATATGCAGTAAATTCATTCAAATATAATTTTATAGACGTCGTTGCAAATTCAATGAACCATCGCACATATATTTAAGAGTTATGTCAATTTTTTTTACGATTTTGAACTTGTTAAGCAGACTAATAAACATCTGGCGCTGGATTATATCAGTACTAGATACAATATAAGATATGCATTAAAGGTGTCATTGTGAGTTTTGATGATTATTAAAATTTCAGTAGTATTTTAACATCAAAATAAATTTAATTATGCAAAAGGTATTAAAATCATATGAAGTTTTTTTCAAAATTTGAATAATAACTTTTCATTATTCATAACTGAATAACTTTTCAATACATTTTTGATTTCATGAACCTTAAACATTTTTTTTAACTTTAAACATTTTACAAAAAAATTAAGCACAATTTTAAAGAATTTTTCAACGACATCCCACACAATACGTATTATTGTTTATTTTGTCTTAGTTTATATATGATCTCTATTGATCACAACCTTAAATTTTAATCAATACCTTAAGAGATACTTTCGAGATCAATATGGTAAATTTATATTAAGGCAAAATTACTGTTGTGTTTTATAAAGAAATAAAATTAAATCCATATTACAATGTAAGTAGTATCAAAAACTTAGGTTGTATGATCTGACAAAAATAACCCTTATTTAGTTAACATAATATTGTAATAACTTAAAAGTTTATATTTATTGAGGTTAATGACTTTTTCTTTGCCATAAATGAAGCCAATGAAGAGCTGAACTCCAAGCTACTCAAAAAAAAATGTTGTTGAGTTGTCAAATATTTGTCAATAAGAATAGAACAGTGAGAGTTGTGTTCTTTCAATTTCTTGTTTTTGGTTTTGGACTTAACATTTTACGCGCTGATTAGAATTAAATAATGTTAAATTGTATGTGATAAAACGTAAAATTTACAGTTGAATTGATGTTCTGTTAAATTTTATTGATTTCTGTACAGACAAATCAGAATAAACGTGTTAAACATGGATGAGACTTTAATGCTTATTTTATTAGCTCTTATGATGTTAATAGGTTCATATATGGCAGGAAGTATTCCTTTGAATGTTAATATGTCTGAGGTAAATGATTTTAAGTTTAATTTATAGTTAGTTACTTAGATAGCTAAGTATTGCATTAATTACCATATTGCAAAAGTGACAACACTGCACTTTTACTATTTTTTTTGAATTGGGGAATCCATGGGATTTAAGCATATTATTCGAACGTATTTTTATATTTGTAGTCAAACAACTAGCTTATAATTAATTTGAGGTATGAATATCTTTTAGCTTTCTTTTTAAGTTGTCAATATTTTGAAATATAAGAAGAAATTTTGTTCCAATATTTCATTTAGGATTATTATCTGTATAATATAGCGTAAACCTAGCTGCTAATAAATATTAAATTTATTGTGCTAAATGTCTATTATAAGAGTTTTAAATTTTTTATTTAAAATCACTTGGTTCACTCTTTAGACATTACAGAAGTTTTACAGAAATGTAAAAATAAATATATTTTAAAAACTATCAGAGCAAATCACTGAATCATTACTAGATTTTTAATGCTACTTTCTCCATTATGTAAAGTTGTTGTGGTCTAGTGAGTAAGAAGCGTTGACCTCTTCTATGTAGGCCATGGTAATTAATTTCATTTTGTTTACTAATTTGGCATTTTAATATTATTTACCACTAGAGTATCTGGACATTGACCAGGGAAAGGTTTAAAAAGTTTAACATAACCTATTTAAAAAAAAAACAAAAGTTGTAATTAATTTCTAATAAAAAAAATTATATGATAAGATTTAAAGTGCTATACTTACTCTTGTGTTGTGATTTTGTCAGCTTTGTTATTCAGACACTATTAATCCATTGTTGAACACATGCCTCTTCCTTGTTTTCCATGACATATGGTCCTGAACTATTCATGACCGAAGTGGTTCTAAATATTTATCAAGCATTCCACCTTGTAAGAAGCTATTTCATGCTTAAATTTTCAGGTTGTGATTACCACTTAAAACCTTTCTTTCCCAGCAGTTAGGTGCCTTATTTTTAGTTGGGCCACCTCATTCTTAGCAATTTTGTAAGTGATATGGCCTCTTTAGTTAGCATAATATATATGTTTTATTAGAATCAATATTTGTTGAAAAACAAAAAGGTCCTCGACCAGTAATCGCATATACGGTGTCATGTAAAGAATGACCTCCATGGATAAAATATTGGGTCACGAATCACCAGTGTTTACAAGTGGCTTGAAAGAATTAATTGTTATGACCTAGGTCAAAACTTACGTTCTGCAATATACCTTCAATGATTAAAGTAAACTATAATATTATAGTTTTCTAGCGTTAAATAAATTCTCTAATATACAGTGAAAGATTTATTAAGGCTTCATAAGGGTGTGATTTTGTGTTTGATTTCTAATTGAAAATCCTTACCATAAAATAATTTTCATAATTTTTTTCCAGGTTGAATTTAAAGGTAGTTAATTATTGTACTGGTTCATCTACTTAAATTAATTTAATTTTCAGGATAAGTTGAAGAAAGTCACCATATTTGGTGCGGGTTTACTGGTGGGGACGGCATTAGCTGTAATCATACCTGAAGGTGTTCGTTCTTTATTCAGTGAAAGGAAGCCTCTCATAGCTACCAAAGATTATACAGCTCAGCCTGTCAAAGATAATGATGACTTGCACACTGTTATTGGGATAACTTTGGTTTTAGGTGAGTTTGTGTTTTTATCTTTCTATAAAAAACATTAAAAAATAAATAGTTTGATACTATATCATAGACAGTTTAGATTTGCCCAAGGGTTTCCTTCAAAGCATTTATTATTGATTGTTATAGTATAATTAAATAATTATTAGTCATAATTACATGTATTACATTGATTACTGAATTATGAGTGTTTTATCAACTTAATTATTTTTCTTGTGGTTTTATAAAATTATATAACATTTTCGTCCGTTACTATAACACATCACAGTTGTCTTAACACTTTAACAGTGGATCACTATACCCTCTATTATTTTGTTATTAAACTCACCATTCATATTGCATCATAAGATTTCTCTTAAAAAAAAATGACTGTGGCGCTTTCATGTCTTGTTACATTGATACTGAGATGCGAGAGATCGAGAATCGGAAGAAAATTATTGGTGGGGATAGGAATGGCAACATTGCACTAAGTGCACGTGAATTAGTTATACAGCTTGGTTCATGAATCATTAACAAAAAATATTTGTTTTTCTCGCCATATATATTCTTACTTTTATTATGCTTATTGTAATTAGGATATATATATTACTGTTCATTTACATACTGTATATGTTTACTTAAAACCCATAATTACCAGTGCTATGGGTGGGTGATTGCTAGTCTAATATGAAAACAATATAAGAGTCATTCCATTCTTGTCTAATATTTGACTGTTATATTTTGATTATCATTTTGTGTAGGGGAAATATTAAATTGTATGAAATTCAGAGTTTTTGTACTTTAGAAATTGAGCTTTTTAATTACTAAAATTTTATTTGCAGTTAAATTGTCATTAATAAATTCAATATCGATAGTGGGTATCTTTTTTTCAGATTAAATATTTAAGATATTGATGTCTTTTTTAGGTTTCATATTCATGCTACTGGTAGACCAAGTGTCGTCCAGAAGAACAGATTCTTCTAACCCAGTGGAGAAGAATGTGACGGCAACCGTTGGCCTAGTGGTTCATGCTGCTGGTAAATAAAATTTTGTGCTTCCTAAATTCTTTTAAACTTTATGTATTAGTACAAACAAAATTGCTACCGCACTCTGGTCTTTTTAAGTTGTGTTGCAAAGAGGTAAGAGTCGAATTGATCCTATTAATGTATATATGCTAATTTTTCTTTTCATATAAAACCTCCATAATTCTATGTGGGTACGTATATCAAGTGTATATTCACAAGAGCATAGCTTGGTTTTAGTATAGTAGGATTTCAAGTAAATAAAACAACAAAAATATTTAATATTCATTTAAAAAATTCATGGGGCTTAAACCCCGTAAAGGGGATATATAAAGCTCTTGTATATACACAATTTTGTTGTTAGTGTAATTATTAAGACATTATATGTCTATATTTTTAATAATGTCAAAATAATGCAGCTGTCGGTTATTACAGTATCTTGGGATTGCTTTAAAACAAAACTTCAGCCAGATTGAAAATCGATAAATTCGAATTCACATTTAAAATATCTATATTTCATAGGTTATAAAATAGCACTTGAAATATGTCATTTTTCTGTGAATTACATTTTACTAGTTTATGGTACAATGCACAAAACTCTGCCTCTCTGAATCGCCTGCGAATGATGTAATGCACGAGTATAACACTCAGTGATCTTTCTTTCTTTCCTCTTGCATTCCTATTTTACGCTATTGGGATGCTTTCGTGACCGACTTCACTGTGCCAGATTTGCGTGCATTGTATTGTACCACTTGTTTGGAAGACATTTTTCCTTTAAGAAGAGTGAGTTAGAAACACAAGGATGACTCTTCTAATTTCATCCTATGTAACCAAAGTATATACAAAGGTATTTCTGAATGAAACAGCCCAGTAAGAAGTTGG
>BGZK01002009.1:0-86383 GCA_005406025.1 Eumeta japonica
TGCAAGAGAAACCGACCGTGCACTAACGAGTGGTTTTAGTTTAGTCGCAATACTAATATATTTAAATTTTACTATATTATAGAAAAGTGTGTCAGCTCCGACGTCGAATGGAGTTTACTGCTTTGAGATGATATCGTACATATAGATTAGTATAAGTAAAAAAGCATCTATTATATTATTCAAAGCATAATAACAATTCATTTATTTATGTTAATAGTAAAACAATTAATTCGTCATTTAAGAAAATATTGAAAATAATTATGTTATGCAAGAAAATTTTTAGTAAGTTTGATTTTCTCTACCATTGGCGTTATCTTGCGTAATGTTTATCACAGGAACAATAGCGGTATCATTAAACACTGAAACAACTGGTTTATGGTAACTAAAATATGATACATGAATGTCGGAAGATACATGTGTGATAAATCGTGAAAACATCGCATCAATAGTTGTACCATATCTAGTTGTCTCTAGTGTTCTGTCAGAAGTTAAATCTAAGTTCAGTTCATCTTTCAGAAATTGTACTAAACGGAAACCATCTTCTTTATTAAAATCAATATTAAAATCTCCACCAAGTATAAGTGGAAGTTCATGGTAACGTTTCTTCAATAGTTTTGAACCCCCTTCTGTATACACTAACAATGATTCGTGGGGAAAATCTTTTATATTTGTCACATACTGATTGATTGAAATGTAAACAGTAACCATGACGATAGCGTAACCTCATTTATCTAACACTTGATTTTACTCCCATAAAATTCCATACCCGGGCCTAAATATGAAATCGATTCTTAAGGAGTAAACTCGGAAAATCTTTTATTTCAGACTATCAGCTGGATTTCCACTCAAACAAAATTTTGTATATTTTCAAAACAACAGTTTTTACATTGGAATGACATATAAAACTTTTTCAACACAGGACAATACGCCAAAAGCATTATCTAAAGTAGAATACATGATTCGCAAGAGCATTTCTAAGTGTCACAGGGCTCAAAGTAGTGAAATAGAGCCGCACGTTACCAAAGGCTGCCGTTTTCATTGCGCGCCCGATGGCTACTACGACTCGAATGGGATAACACATGAGATCGGTCTCTGAAACATCTTATTTACAGTGAGCTCAATAGCTATTTCATCATATACAATCACGTATGGAATCGAATGTCTCAATAGTTAATTAACAATTATATTTCATACAAATTAAATAAAGTCTACAGATCTAACTACTAATAGTATTGTTTTGGCATTTTAGAGTGATTTCATTAAAAAAAAATTGACTATGTATGAATTAAACACAGAGAAGATTGTTTTTGTTGTGATTGTGAAGTTCTTTTTATTAAAACTATGTAATTCAAAGTCCTAAATTTTTCTAAACGCCTTCTATTCTTGGAAATAACGACCCTTCTTTTCGTCACTGTAGATTCATTGTACATCACACACGGAATATTAAAAAGAATAATCGTAGCGACAGAAAGATTTGAAATACTTACATATCTATTTGTAATGGCAGTTTATTCAATCCCTATCATATATTCAATCAAAACTGTTACCCATAAAAGTGTATTATTTTCTCGTGGAACATTCTTTTGCTTTTAATTTGTTGTTAATTAAAAAAAAATCACATTGGTCTATTTATTTATTATTTCGTTTATCATTCGGAGTACACACTAAATGAAAGATTAGTTTGACTTTTCACATGTACCCTCAGTTCGGTGGGTTGAAAATAAGTGTCGCGCGCCGCAGCCTACGCGGTAGCTAGTCGTGGCCGTGTGAGAGCGCAGAAGCCGGTTTCGAGGACACTCGCCTGGGCCGGTGCACCTCGCCCCACCTTTGTTTTATGCATGAGCCCTGCGCGTTAGGGCCCACATAATTCTAAATAACGTACTGCTTTTGCACGCCGTACACATAACCTTGTTTGAAGCCTTTGGAATACTAAAAGAGCGCGCGTTGGTGTGAGCTGAACCGAGGAAAAAAAATTTTTTTTAATAAAACAGTTTGCTTTTAGATGTTCTAGTTACATTTTTATAGATGTGCCTCAAATAATTATGTTTAAAAAGATAATTATTGGCTGGAACTTTGTTAAAAAATTTAACGTTTTTCATACGTCCACAGAGATTTGGATCTCCATTTATTTTCAAAATACTAACGATTTTAATGTAAATCGACAAATTATTTGTTGTCCATCATGTTGTCGTTCCACTTGTTTGTTAAAACGCTTGACCTATGAATAAATACAAAACACATCTGCCGATCAAAGTTGAAAAAAAAATTTAATTGACATTATTCATACTTATACGACTAGAAGTAACATATACAAGCTTTCTCTTTGTCTTAAGTCCTGGATCTTAAGATAGTGTTCGCGATCAAATATGACTTTGCGGACAATTAGGGTAGTTTACTAGTATTTACTATATATTCGCAGATGAATTATGTAACGGAGATGTAGAAGAATTATATAAGTCAGCCAACATGGTGACTAAAAGAGAAATGAAAAATTAAAATCTTTTAAAAAAAACATTGAAGCTCATTGTTTTCTAATATCAAAAGTTCTATACCACTTTTTTTCTGCAAAATGAAGTTTAATATCATTCTATATGGCGCCAGCAAACAATGGCGATAATGCGTATAAGTGCTTTTGTCTGTCTAAATAGCAATGAAAAATAAATCATTACCCAAGTATTTTTGTATTTATCAAACAAAAATAAAACGCTTTCAATACACTCTTATTCAAATAAAGGAGCTTTAAGTACTTCAATATAAAAATATAGTGAAGTACCCTATTCTGCCTCATGTCTACTTTAACACCGAAACACTCCATAACGTACATCGGTTTTGTTCAATTATTTTTAACTTCCCGCTAAGAAAATTAAAAATTTTCTAAAATTTTCTGGAAGTTATTGATTTCACCCCATTTTGCAAAAATCGAGTTCTCATCAGATCTCGACGTTCTGAGGGTCTAGGAAGTTTCCCTAATCATCTCTGAGATGATGTCCGTATGCTGTGTGGATGTGTGTGCGTGCGTATGTGTGGATGTATGTCTATTATAACTTTTAAACGGCTTGACCGAATCAAGCTCACTAAACGGCGTTCTGAAGAGTTTCACTAAGGTTAGATTTCCTGAAAGTTTGGGTCGATTTGGGCTGGTAGATTTTGAGAAATTTTCAAAAAATTGTGAAAAAAAAAATTTAAAAGTGGTTTTTTCAAAATAACTTTAAAATGGCTTGAGCGATCAATTTCAAAATATAATTAGCTCTTAACCTATTAAAAACACGTCGATTGCCGCAAACCAGATCAAAATCGGTTGATTCATTTATGAGAAATCGTTGTCGAAAGAAATCGAAAAAAAACAGTTTTTTTGGAATAACTACGAAACGGCTTGACCAATCGATTTCAAATTCTAACCAGCTCTTGACCCTGTAAAAACACGTTGATTGCCGCAAACCGAGTCAAAATCCGTTGATTCGTTTGCGAGAAATCGTTGTCAAAAGAAATCGAAACAAACCGTTTTTTACTTAAAAAATCGCGTCAAATTCCGTATATTTTCGAGTGTTTTGAACTCGAAAATAGCGGGAAGTTTCAGTTTTGGCCTACAGGTTTAACCTATTTTTTTTTTTTGTTGAATTCTCATAAGCTAATTTTGGAAAAATTTTCATAATTATTAAAATGAAAAACTTATTATTTATCTAGGCAGGTGAAAATGACGCGAACCATCATAAATTGATGTGTCTGCAGCTCCTAAGCCTTCACATAATCTTTTTCATTCCGTCTCAGGATCGTAGCTCTGCAGCCTTCCACGTTGGCTCGGCACGAATTGGTCACCGTCGTCGAGGTTTGCCAACAATGTGCGGCAACAACTTTTGGGCTGCTCTCTGTAACACGAACAAGTGGTTTAGTTTGACTTGAGTCATAAAATTCATCGGGCAATTCGTCAGCGTTAGAACTTAATACCTTCTGATTAGGAAACAGCGCATTTAGGGCTCGGCAACCGCCGCTCTCGCTTAATAAGCCGACGAGACTGACGTTGATAAAATTTAGCTTGTTAACGATGCCTATTTAAAGTTCTCCCTTCGCAACAAAGAGACATCCAAAACATAAATGAAACTAGTTTCCTTTCCGTTGAAGTTTGTCCTAGACTCGATTTGCGCAGCGGCGGCGCCACAATCGGACTGACAACAAAACGAAAGCCGGAAGGAGTTAGTTACTAACTGTTGGTTAGCGCTCCGAGAGTCGACCTCTCGGAGGCCGCGGACCGCCAGCGCCATCTCTCGGCAGACAGCATCGTCCGCTCGAACTTGTTATTTACTTACATATTCATATGGATGGATGAAAAAGATTCATCTTGAACTCTACAGAACGGACAGAGTAATTTTAAGGTTTCTATTGTAAATACGACTTAAACATTTTTGACTGTAGAAATGTCTACAAGAATACATATTTAACCTGCCAATCGTTGCAAAAGTATTATTTACAATAAAATAAAATCACGTCCTATTTCTTTACAGAAAAAAAAAAGTGTGTCAGCTCCGACGCACGAATGGAGTTTACTGCTTTAAGATGATATCGTACATATAGATTAGTATAATGGTAAATGAAAGCATCTATTATATTATTCAAAGCATTATACACAATTCATTTATTTATGTTAATAGTAAAACAATTAATTCGTCATTTAAGAAAATATTGAAAATAATTATGTTATGCAATAAAATTTTTAGTAAAATTGATTTTCTCTACCATTGACGTTATCTTGCGTAATGTTTATCACAGGAACAATAGCGGTATCATTAAACACTGAAACAATTGGTTTATGGTAACTAAAATATGATACATGAATGTCGGAAGATACATGTGTGATAAATCGTAAAAACATCGCATCAATAGTTGTACCATATCTAGTTGTCTCTAGTGTTCTGTCAGAAGTTAAATCTAAGTTCAGTTCATCTTTCAGAAATTGTACTAAACGGAAACCATCTTCTTTATTAAAATCAATATTAAAATCTCCACCAAGTATAAGTGGAAGTTCATGGTAACGTTTCTTCAATAGTTTTGAACCCCCTTCTGTATACACTAACAATGATTCGTGGGGAAAATCTATTATATTTGTCACATTCTGATTGATTGAAATGTAAACAGTAACCATGACGATTTATTTATTTCAGTAACCATGACGATAGCGTAACGTCATTATCTAAGACTTGATTTTACTCCCATAAAATTCCATTCCCCGGGCCTAAATATGAAATCGATTCTTAAGGAGTAAACTCTAGTAAACTCCAGTAAACTCCAAAAACTTATTAGTAGTTGTTACCAAGCAACGTTATCGCTTTCATATATTCAGTACTCGGGCACGTGAGGTTTGCCTGGTGCTCTTCGAGTTTGGATGAATAGCGTGTCAAAACAAGAAAATTTAAATATTACCAATAGAGCGGCCATTGTAATATTTCTATAGGAACACATTGAGCTCGCGCGTCACTAACTGCTGCCTAATGAAGCTTAGACGAATATACTAAATTCAGCGACTGGCTATGTATAGTTAGCAAGTTGTGGATAAAGATTTTCTCTGCATTGTACTGTTTAGTAGAATACTAAAGCGTAAATCTTTTTATGTATAAACTGGTAAAATTATTATTTTTTTGTCTTTTGTTGGAAGTAATAACACGTCGAAGCATATATAAAAGAAATATACGGAAACGGAGTATCGAAATTGTTCCAAGCATTCTACGAATTTTCTTTTAATATTCATTAAACCATATGAAAATTCGACAAATAATTTCACAAATTCGTTACTTTGCTACATGTTATATCAAAATTTTGTTACATATTATTGTTAATAACTAGGTTACAGAAAAGTTACTTTTTTTTACTTATATCTCATCAGATTATTATTCCAGGAAAAACATATAAAAGTTCTGTCTGACATGCTCAGAAACATAAGTTTTGAGTAATAAGTGCTTCCAGAAAAGCATTTCAAAAAATAAGAATTTCTTTTCTATCAATTCGGAATCAGTAATAAAGTTAATTTAGGGTAATAAATGTGTTCGAGATAAAAGTTTTGTATATAAAAGTTTAGTCTGTCAGAACCTGAATTAAATATTCAAAAGGCCTATATTTGAATATTATAGCGCGTCATCTACGATCGTAAGATATTCCTTACTTTATCGACTCACGCTAAATTTATTTTAAGTTCACTAATCAAATTTTTAATATCGAGTACATAGTAAGAATTTGATTAATGAACTAACTATATGTAGTTGTATGATTTTTTTTATTGTAAACGCCGCAATGTAACATGTAGTACCGCCCTGAAATAACAGATCATCGTCGCCCATGAACATCCACAATACAGGAGGAGAAGCTCAAATTTTGCAGTTATTTTACAAAGAAGCACTCTCCTCACAAGGGCCCCGATGTGTATTTATTCATAAACACCGCTGGTGACAAATCGTTTATAAAAAGAAATATATGCTATGGCGTGTGTGGCTACTACTAGGGACAAACAATCTTTATAATAATAGGGGTGGAATTTGGATATACAACGAGTTTGATGTACATTGAGCTTGGTGGCTGGCATTATATCGATTGAAATCTTTGGAGCGTACAACCGAACATATAACAGAACATGTATAGGGTTACAACGCCCTCTCCCGAGATTATAACGTAAAGCAGATTAGTGAGTGATCGCTCTAGGGATAGAGCGATTTGAGCAATAATAAAACGAGATGCTACAGGGTCGCTTGAAAGTACATGGAAAGTTTCTCTTTAAACGTTGTCCATTGATCCCTCCGTCAAAATACTTCTCTATTTTTATATAAAAAAGAATTTTAAATTTTAGTTAAACCTTTACGTGAGCATAACTGTTTTACATAAATAAATCAATTTCTATAACTCCGTATCAAAACTAACTATATGAATACCTCTTCAGATTTCTATAATCCATAAGAGATTGTATCAACAAAAAATTTTCAAGACAGTTCATAAGCTAAAACTAAGCTCTATTTTGTTATCGCGACGTTAATTCACCGCTATCTGTGCAAAGGCATATATATGCTTTCGGGTCTCGATGAGCGGGCAGTAAGTTGGGGCTCTGTAACTGGAGGAAGCCCATTGTCCCATTGCATACAGGTTTAATGAATTCCGCTGCTTGCCGGTGAATTTAGCCTTGTAAGTGCAAACTTGGTGTACGTCAGTACAAGCTAGAATTTCCCATTGAACTAAACCAACACTACGTTTGAGTAACTATTAATTGATTAACTACACAATTAGCAAGGCTTAACAATAGTTTCTAATTAAAAATCGAAACAACACTTTAGTGACAACGATTAGGTCCGCATTTTTATTACAAAAGCGTAAAATCATTGTATCAGTACATCAATGACATTTTCTGAAATATGATCGACATCGAATATTTAATAAGGTTCTCTAGACTTAAAAAATTGCTTTAAGGCTTTAAAAAAAATAGTTCAACGCCGTAGGTTTACCTCAGTTCTGATTTTGTCTAACTAAAAGAAATAAATCAAGATCAGTTGTTCTTCATAAAAAGGGATGTACTAAAATTGTACTGTGGCCGACCAGATCGGTGAAATACCGCATTTTCACAGAATACGGACAGGAAGTGAAGAAACATAGCAGTTTCCGCTGTTTAGTTTCATCTAGTAGGTGAGAGTTCCGGTAATCCACTGGCCCTTTTCCCTTCCATCAACTCGATCGTTTTCCATTAGATATCCTATACTCTCTGAAAAGACCGGCAATGTATTGGTGACTCTCCTGAGCTGGCGAGTGTCCGTGGGCGGCGGTGACCATCCACTCTCTAATGCTCGTCCGCCTGTTTGCCCCTATGACTATACTTTAAAAATACTTAAATATTTTAAGTCCTTACAATTCTTGGTCTCTTAGCACTCATTTTAACACTTTCCGCTTAGTAATTTTATTCCTCCTACTTTTAAAGAAAATGTTGATAACATTTTAATTATAAACGTTACCGCTTATCAAGAGCTAATTAACTAAGTGGTAATTCGTAATTCGCTTAGGCAAATACATCATCAGCTACTAAATTAATACACTAATTTACTCCACGAAAACCGTACTCATATCCCGTGTTTACCTCACATTATCTAAGCCAGCCGTGTCTTTTGGAATGATAGGATGATTTCCTATCATTTCCTAATGAAAATATCTTTCCGTGTGATCTTTAATAAAACACAAAGGCAAGGGTTTCAAATTTACCATAACCCATTTTTTGCATGGGCAGATGTCCGTAGCTTTTTTAAGGAGTTCGAACATACAGAGACATTGACAAAAAAAACAATCACTTTATCACTTCTAGTTTTTAAAGAATTTTTTGTATGCACGTTTAAAAAAATCATGTTTGACAAAGTCAATATTTTCTAAAGAATACTTTTTTTTAATATTTCATTAATTTTTTACAATAAAACTGATTTTTATTATTACTTTTCCAAATAAATTCTTACTTTTCATTAATGAATACTTGCATTTATACATTACATTATTACATTAATATTACGCAACTAGTCAAGATACTCTGTTACTTTTCTGCTAAGTGTTGATAGCTGCGAAAACAGAAATGCCAAAACAAAAAGAAATTGTATGTGAACTACATATTTAAAAAGAAATCTGCCAGAAATATTTTTTTTAATTAACAGAAATTACTAATGAAAATATCTTTCGGAGTGATCACCAATAAAGAACAAAGATAGAAGTTTCAAATTCACCAGAATCCATTTTATTATAACTATTTAAATCCTAATAGAACAATGAAACGCACAAAACAGAACATATTTCTAAATGTCCAGAGAAAAACCTTGAAATTAGGTTTGACCCCGACAGTATTCTAAAAAACACCAATTAAACTCTGGTAATTAATTTGCATCTATTTTTATACTTTTCCAATTAATAGTTAACTACGAGTTTTGTACGCAACCGACAAATTGAGGAGCAAATTTTAATTTGTATGTTAAGGGCAACGAACCGGAGTCGATAACACCTGAACAGTCGCCAGGCGAAATATTAACGAAACCGTCGACATGTGGATCTTTTTCATCGAATTCGAGAGCAACGAGTTCAGAACCGGGCCGAAATTCTATCTCAATATGAAATTTATTTAAACGGATATTAAACGAATTATTTACACATTTTCTTTGTTTAAAAAAAAAGTTATTAACATTTTGTATTTGAGAATGTTTCCACACTCGAACTTAGACGAACGTAAAGCCAAAGCTTTAGTTCTGTAATGTTCTAAATGTCGACCACAGCACACGATTTGAACTCTAACAGTTTTGCTATGGTATCGCATAATAGTAAAGCTTAAAGTGCTTACTAGCTAATCACTCCCTTCATTGTTATGTTAACGACAAAGCCATCAGTGTAATTATTATAATAAAACCAATCGGACGGGTAAAGCTAACGTCTGAGACTATAAACAGGCGCATAGATTTTGATTCAAAGGGGAATATGTACTATTTATTATAAGCTTTTGTTAAATACCACTTATAAGTAGGTTTACATCTTAAACAGTTTATTTAGTTTAAAATTTGCAATTAAATTTCGGAAAAATTCCATCGGATGGGAATGCACTATTTACTATCCTACTGCGTGATTTCTGGGCCCATCAGTTTTTTAATAAATTTTAAATGTAATTTTAGTAGATAATTAAGAATAGATGAATACCTTTCTATCAGGTTACCAATCATTACACGGCCGCAAGTACTTATAATTAAAATTTATTAATTTTTTTTAGAAATGAAAATTTCTTTGGCAAGTTGGATGGGATATAATTTAAAAACATTCGTAACCGACACGGTCACTTGTCGTATTAATACTAACACTATATATGTAGCTACAAATATGACGTATTGGCTAGCAGCGAATATACAGATATATATACTGTGCAAAAAAAATTGTATAAAATGCAATAATAGTTTTCATATAGAAATATAGTTTAAATATCTAAACTGAAACCTTTAGAAGCGACGTAGAAAATAGATAACTTCGTTATTTATTTTTAAAATAAGAACATCTTTAGGCGCGTTAGAGAATTTTCGTTTGGGTAAAATCTTATGAGTTCACGTCACCGACGCGCTATTATTCGTGAGTGTGTATTTAGTGTGTATATGCATATACGCATACAAATACATTGTATATCCTTAAGTGTAAGAAATATATACCTGATTACTAGGCGTCCTCAGGTCTCGTTGAATGCTGTACATTTTACAATACATTGCGATGAACAATTATTGACTACATTGAATACATTTTTTTATTATTGTTTAATTATAACATTAGCACATTGCTCGAAGTGACGATAGATGTAAAAGGAACTAGACTAGTACTAGACTAGTAATTAGGGCCTCTTCCGACATCAGTTTCTTTTAAATAAGTGACTTCTAAAATAAATTTTGTGCCCATATCCTCATTTTAACGATTTTTAGCCAGAACTATTGTTTAACTTATTGTTTAACAATAGTTAAAAAGAAGACGAAAATTGATTCTAAAAGCGACTTTTTGTTAAAAATCTTTTTAAAAGGAGATTGTAGAAGAGACCCTTAACGATTTTAATTTACAACTTAGGTATTATTTAAATTTTGGTACTATAATTAATCGAACAGCCAAAAAATTTTATTACTTTTATTATATGTTTTTAAGGTTTCAAATTTGTCAGTAGTTTTCAATGATTGACTCTATTTTATTTTTCATCTTTTATATTTATCGATCTTGGTGTCAGTTCCAAACTTGATATCAGTTTCGATTTTGCTTCCGATACTGCTTCTAGTTCCGAGGTCGATCACGTTACTTTTTTATTCAATGTTTGAGAGGCAAACGAGTAGGTGAGCCACCAGAGTGTCATCGCCGCCCATGGAAACTTGCAACCTCAGAGGAGTCACCAATCGCTGCCGGCCTCTTAGGAAAAAATAAAATATCCAATGGTGAGGGACCAGGTTAATGGTGGGGAAGGAGGGTAGTAGGCCAACTCTTGCGCACTGGACAAAATGCAAAAGCGACACTCTACATCCATATTCTGTGAAAGCGTGGTATTTTAGCAGTTGAGTCGGCTCATTTTTGTGTTACAACCAAGTTGGCCACAGTTTTTTCCACTACAGAACTTTGATCTCGGTTTCCCGATTGCGGCATTTGTCCCCGTTCTAAATTTCGGTCTATTTCCCGCTTGCAATTCCGATTCTGCTACATACCAGTTACAATTCCAATTTGTATGAAGCTGAGGCAGATGCCAGTAACAAAATATAAGTTATATTACTCTGATATGGTACATATAGCTATGTTTGGGTGACAGAATTTTTGCGAAATAAGCTTAGTAATACATATACGCTTATGATATTGAGGGGAAAATTTAGTAAGTTATTTTATTCAGAGATGTGGTAAATAAGTATGTACTGCAATACGTTAATTATGTATAATGTTAAAATTACTACCGTTTTTATTCTTCGGTCAACCCTCCTAACCTAATGTTGTCTACTCTCACTTGCCATTTAAGGTAAATTATGTCACTTGAAAGTTGTTGTTCTATTGTTTAATCATCCCATTTGAAAGGCGTGCCCTCCCACTATGTTTTACTTCAGACTGAGGGAGCTTTTGATGCCCTTAATCTCGTTCAGTAATTACCTCAATCGATCCCTTCAGTGATTCGTCTGTGGTCAAGATCGAACGAGTTGTGTCGATGTTGATTTTCGGTTTATCCTGCTTATAATATGATGTAATAATATTATATTTCGACATTAATATTGTAATCCAGCAGTTATTACTTGAATGAATTTAAAAAAAAAACTTGAACGATGTCATCGACGCGTGCCAAATACTCGACGAGTTAATTGAACTTCAGTGTGAAAGTTTAGTACGGCGCTGGATAAAATAACAAAGGGCCCGCATGATGACGCGCGCGCCGGACCCGCGACGCGAATATTAATCATGAGCGTAACTCGCCCAAGGCCCGCGTTAATTGACGTCTTTGAGTTTTGAGTTGCGCCCAATCTCGGAGTACGGGGCCGCGGTCGCCGCACCGCTTATCGCTCCACGCGACGCTCGATTTGTGAACTCGTCGTCAGTGTGAACGAGTTCTACACCCGCATCGAAATACATCTGGTACTAAAAGCGGTTCACATTCGGGCCGCAGAACAATAATATTATTGAAATACAATTCGTCCAGCCCATATTCAAGAGCGAGATCACAAAGTTTCCTTCTAAATATCGAAAAGCGGTGAGTTCGTCATTTAACCGTGAGTTCCCAATTCTTATAAGAACTCCAAATTGGATAATTTTAATAATTTGTTCGTTCGGTCATGTCATAAAATGTCGATTTCAAAATGTTTTTTCATACATTTACACGTATCTTGATCTACTAACGTGTGGGCGATTGGAGGTTGATATAGGTTGGTGGAACAACGGCGTAATGGACGTAACAAGTTTCACATGTAGCTTTCTAACTTACACATTTTAACTGTAGAAAGTGTGTTAATCAATAGTGTTTTTGGATAAGCATAGCGTTCAAAAAAAAAATGAGTCGTCTTTTTAAAGGGATAGCGGCGTGTTAGCAACTCCGCTCGATGTAGCGGACGTTCACAGGCGCCGGTGATTACTTGTTGTATGATGATGCACATTTCGTTTGTATAATATACTATAAAAATATGATCCAGGAAACTACTTAGCCTACAGGCCAATCCCAAAGCTCATTATTTTCAGGCTGAGAGATGTAAAAAATATATAGTAAATACATGCTTGTATGTATGTATATACACTTTCTAAATAAATTTTCAAGCCTAAGAATAAAAGTAATACATAATAATAAAATCGTTTATTTGCATTAATTTAATCTAGGATACATATTACATTGTTGGCGTTCTCCTTTTAAGTATATAAATACCTATCAGGAGGCGCCCCTCGTCCAATATCCGTTTGAATACAAATTTAAGTACTAGATAAAACAAAATCAGAGAAGGTAGAATTAATTTCAAAAATTAAATTATTTTATAGAAATAAACTGATAATGAAATATGCGTATGTGTGTGTGTTTGTGTTTGTGTTGTGAACCTTGAATATTTTTTGAACTTTTGTATTAAATTGAAATCGGGCTTGTATCATTCAAAATAACTGGACTGAATTTAGATTTTTAGAACAATTTGACATTTGATTATTTTGTATCAAGTCATATCACCCCACTTCTTAGGCAAACACTCCCAGATTTTTTTTATTTCAGATTGGGGGGTTACAGATGGACCGAGACCGTTATCTTTACTTGAACGAATCGATTCCAAATTCTAAGTAGCTCTGTGTCTAATAAAACTGCGTTGAATTTTGTAAAATTGATTTATTTCGGTTTGTGTCTAGTATATGAAGTGAACAAAATATTGTCAAAAAAGTGTTTTTTGGTTAAGTAATATTTTTAAAAGATCAATTTTTAAAATAAAATTTAGGCTTGATATGATATACATTTCATGTGCATCAAAAGATATCTTTGTCAATTTTTTTTTAAATAATTTTCATATTTTTTAAACGACCGATTTTGTAAAATCCATTAAAATTAAATTGAATCGAATCTATCGAACCTCAAAAAACTACATCAAATACTACAAACTCAGTTTAATCGGTTTCTTTGTTCGAAAGAGAATCGTGCCAAAATAGTTCAAAAATAACTATTGCATAAATTTTACCCCTACAATGATTTTGAAAGATAAATTCGAACTCGAAAACGTAAGAAATAATGTTTTCGTATTTCTCAATCCCGAAAAAAATATTTCTAAGAGAATTCAAGAAGTTTTGAAAAATGTCACACTGCTATTATTATATCAGAATTATATTAATTCATAATACTATAGTATAGTGAAATAAAATAATAGGATTGATAAATAGGTGTTTTTATACATTATTACAACCCATTTAACCGCAGGGAAGTTGAAGATAAGAATACTTTATTTCTCCGAAACTCTTCACAACAACTTCGGAAGAAATGTTCAAGCCTTAAATTCAAAACAACATGGTATAAGCACCAATGAAGAATACATTGCCGACCTTCAATACATTGATAACAGTGATCATAGAACTGCTAAATGTGACCGCAGCGACCTCGGTAGAGCTTCTTAAAAATTAGTAGATCTACGAAACAAACACGAGTGAAGAAAAATGATCTCGAATGCTCATCTTGTCTCCGATCAAAAGATAAATTAGAACTCTACCGTGGAAGTTGTTAATGACTTGTGACGGACTGTCTGATTAGGAAGGTCCAACTTCAACGAAAAGGTCACACGAATAATTTAGTTCGACCGTGCGCTGTTCGAGTAACTATTTCTGTATTGAGTCCGAGGTACCTCAGCTTGTAAATACGTAATTCTTTGAACAGTGCAATCGATACGGACACCGATCGCGGTCTCTTACTCCTCATATCGCAAACAAACTTGGAGCTACTCAAAGTATGATGGAAAGACATATATCTACAAAATATAACGTTATAAATAATAGACCGCCTTCATATTTATGTTATATTTATCTCTGGTTATTATTGTATTCTGATAAAATGTTTCTTTTTAACATTTTCCTTGTGAATAATTTTCAGTATAGGATAACAGAAAAAGACAAAAGAAGCTGAAGATACATTAATGCTAAAGCGTGTACTATAAAGTGTATATATGCTCAATTCTTTTAGTTACTTCTAAAAGCTTTAGCCACTCATAGGTTATTCAAGCAGTCTGATGATGGTTAATGTGTTGCAGTTTTTTGCCAATAATGGAATAGAAGATGAACGTAATGAAATCGAAAAAAGAGAACGATTTAATGAACCACCTATCTTATTGGGTTCATCAATAATACTAAAAAATATTCTACGAAAAAAAAGATGCACGAAATTATTATTCTTACACAGTAAATTAATATACTTTCATATCAACGTATGTAGATGATAATTTGTATCACATTTAATTTATTATTTTTTTTAGTAAATTCATACCTATTTCCCTGTAGTAAGAGATTAGAAATTTCTAAATGGTGCAACTTTTGTATATAGTTCTTACTCCATTGACATCCATCAATCGTTTTATACAAACTCGTCATCGTCATTTCGGATCTTAAAGTTTGTTCTTTCTTTAATATGCTATCAATATAATCTGTCTCTTGACAACTCTTTTATCACACACATTTTCTCTATACATTTTTTTTGTTATCTAATTTCATTTATCCTTTCAAATGGTCAGACAATTGTCACTATATATTATTCAAGCCTCACCGTTCTCTAAAGTCTATAATCTATTTTCAAAGACACATTACACTGAAATCGCATCTGTATTTCATTTATTATAATCTCACGTCTTTTCTGCCATATCCAACTTTTACTATGCCGACGGTGTGAGAATTATTTGTTCATCGACATACAGGATACTTTTGACCGATAGCTCACTCGTTTATAGTCTATACTCATATGCTTTCAGATCAAACAGACAACTATCCATATACCGGTTGAATAGTCATGGTGAAACTAGACATCTTTGTCCCTAGAAGTTACACCAATCACTATATATTCAGTTTATTCTGACATAAATACTCGTCTCTACGTCAGAATAGTTTCCCAAGAGACGAACGAGGTTCTAGACTCTCTGTGTAGATATTACAGCTCCCTTATCAGTCCGCCACTCACACCATGCATTTATAGGATTTTCTATATATTATTTTTCACTGTCATACGAGCATTTTGCAGATTTTCGAAAATACAAAAAACGTTTTGGTCCTTAGCTAATAAATTTTATTACGATATTTCTCAGTGAAAAAAACTTGGTCCATACATGCTATCCTTTTTCAAAATCCGGCTTCTAGATAGCAGATTTCAATTTCAGTCTCATTTTTTAAGCTTGTCTTAGACAATTTTCGTATAAAATTAACAAATGATGCTGAGAAGATTTACGAGTATAATGCGGTAATTTCAAGAGACCTACCGTGTAGTCTTATCATAGAATTGAAATCCACGCTCTTGATTTTTATGTTGTCAAAGTCGCACATTCTTATTTTTAATATATGTATATGACTAAGTAGGTTTAATATAAGCTCTTTCGAAATTTGTCCTTCTAAAGAAATGATTATAGTTATATAAACGAAATTGTCTTGAACATATTTTATCATTTACAAAGTGTGAAATTGGAAAAGTTAGTAAAGTTTAGGAGTAGTGAAGTTATTTTAAATTCACCCAAAATTCTACTGTTTAAATGTTATAACCATAATTTATGTCTGGAAGGTTGTAAAAAAATTCAGTGAAACGAAATTTATCAAAATAGCTAAATGGGAGAGCAGCAAAAGCGTCGCACACGGCCTGTGACGTGAAGATTAAAGGATTACTCAAAGGTAGCGAAACAAATTGCCCGTCTAATGGGCAGCCCACTGCCCGCCCGCCCTCGGCCTGGCCAAGTTTATTTTAGTTTCCAACTCGACAAAAAGGAAAATAAAAAAAATTGAGAATCATTCTCTAAACTCTCAGAATGCCCAAACACAAGCTGCAAATTTTAATATTTAATAAAGTTAAATAATTAATGTATTTAAATTGCCATGTACAATTACTTTGCTTGTTAATATAACCTATGATACTGTATACACTTTTTTACTGCGCAGAGCCACACTGTAGCCAACTTGGCTGCAGTACAAAAATGGTCCGGCTGGTGCAGTGGCATTCTATACTTTGGCAGAATACGGACGTGAAGTGACTGCTTCCATTGTTACGCTTCTTCCGGTGAGTGAGAGTTCCGGTGCCCCGATCCCTCTTATCCACCAGTTCTATCCCCTCATTGGATATCCTATTTCTTTCTAAGAGGCCGGCAACGCGCTGATAACTCCTCTGGAGTTGCGAGTATCCACGGGTGGCGATGACCATCTCTTTTCTAATGGTTTGTCTGCTCATTTACCTATCGAATATGCTGTATAAAAAAAATATTTAATTTTTCCCCTCACAGATAATGTCGCTAGGCAGCACAGCTACTATAATTAAATGTTCTCTACAGATGTCATTAACGTAGCGTGGAATATATACATAATATTTTTCTAATAAATCTTTTTTTCTGCTTTTTAAAGACAATATAAAAATTTGAGTAACGGTTGATTTTGCAAATCTTCTCGCATTGTTTCGAGCAATAATGTCTTCGACGTCAGAAAACAGGACACGTGAACGTTTATAATTATTAGAGATGTAAAGTATTATTTAAATGCTATTTATTATTTTTTTATTTAAATAAATGCTTTGTAAATATGCAACAGCAACATATCTGTAACAAATATTTTTTTGCATTTTCAATTTTGATACAAAACTTTAAATTTTATTTCCTATCTAGCTTTAAATAACAAAATAAAAAAAAAGTTTTGTCTCTTACATTTTTAAGTCATTATTTTAATGAAACTGCAATAGTTGTATGATGTTTAAAATATCTAAAATGATTAATCAGTTTTGATTACTCGTCACGATTAACAAACGATACAATTAAGGGCTAATTTAAGGCTAGAACGAACTAAGGAAGGTAAGTATAATTTAAATAAGTTAAGCTATATAAATAAGATATATATACACCCTGTTCAAGGTCTATATTAATGTATATTCCATTAATAATCATAATCAATAGGAGGTATCTTAAAATATCTGTACATGTGGTTAATTACTTCTCGAAACAAAAAGACAACTAACTGCTAAAAAATATAATAACTATTGCAGCTTTGAAATCATACATGTGATAACCACTCTCGTTCGAGACCCGTTGCTGTACTGCGTTGCCGGGCGACCGACAGCTCGACCCCGCTCACCTCGCATACCCCGTACAATTTCCCAACATAGTGCATTGTACGCCTACTGTAGAGACCATTCTTGTTTAGTGATGGCAGATGGCGTCAGTTAGTACATCTACTGATCAAGCTTGTACTAGAGTTATGTCTCTATATTATGTGATAATTCTTATTTCTATTGCTTGTTTTTAATGTTATTATTTTACTTCTATGTTTTGATAGTTACTGTAGTTGTTTTGTTCATTGATGGAAATAAAGTAGCTACATAAATTTACAAATTAGAAAAAACAAAACTCATAAAATTTGTCTTTTGAATTAATTGTGCACACGTATGTCTTTCGCTATAGGCGTAGATATAATTTAACCTGACGCAACATTTGTATGATAATGCTCGATAACAATAAATTGTTATAAAAACCAAAATTATAATAATCTTGGTAGCGTAAAGTAGTTAGGTTTCTGCATTTACATTTGAGCTTGTTGCAAAACAAACTGATAAATAGTATCATTTATAGAAAGCTTATATAAAACATTAAAAAATACATATATTATATGTCCACTTTTGCTAGTAGATGTACTCTGAAAATAAAGTTGGCACGAGTTTCTGCAACACGTTACTCAGATAACATACCTACCTATACATAGATCGATATCAACGACGCTTGGATGAACTCTCCCGAAATATTTTTCTGTTTTAAACTTAAAGCGGAAAATGGTCTACGAATCCAACTCACGCTTCAGACAATCTCTAGGTCTTTGAGAAGACTTATTCTACGAAAGGTACTGGAGGGGAGGCGCGGGCTGAGCTATCAGCCTGCTCAGCCGCTGGGGAACCGAAACTGAAACACTGTATAGTTTCGATCCGTTCGTTTGGCGTATTCTTTAAGTTTTAAACTTCCGGGTTTTGGCTTGAACTTTTAGATAGAAATATATTGACTTAAATTTACTATACCATTCGTACTAGCTAATGTTGCGAAAACGTTAATAAAACTCATTCTACGACACAATATAGGTTCATAGAATACAGGATTTAGCTTTGCATACGTATTCACGTTTGCGGAAATTGGAAATGAGTAAGTGTATGTACATGAGTAATGAAAGTTAACCGCCGTTATTTAAGGCAAGACAAGCTACGACGAGAGCTCCTTTTTAGCCTGCACCCACGTATGGTTAGACGGGCCGCCTTTGGACCAATCTACCTATAAATAAGAAATGAAACTTTTCGTCTTGTCACTATCACAAGTATTTAGCAAAAATAAAAGAAAATATGGCTTGTAAGACTTAAAATATTTACAAGGCAAAAAAAGGATAACATAGAATTTATATTTAGATGAATAATTAGGCTTTATCGATGATAATAACATGCGTAATATATTCAACATAATATTAAAATAATAATATAAAGGACGTAGCCCAGACGCGCAGGGTGAGTGTGTGTGTATGCGTGTGCGTGTGTGTGTGTAATATGCCAATCCATTTTAAAGTTAACAACATTCTTTGCACGCACATAAACCGAAAGAAATAATGTTTCTAAACTTAATCAATCCACTAAAAATCATAAAAATAAATAAATAAAATTGATTTACATAAAAGAAAAAAAAATGAAGAAATCATGCGTAGAACCTTATTGTTTATTTTAAAATTTTATTTGAATCGGTTGGGGTGAAAATCTTTGTACAATATAAGTTACACGTGGCCACCCACGCAAGGGCAGGTCATTTGCTTACGGATTTATCTGCGTGGGCTTACGTCCGCATTTATTCGGCAGTAAATTCAAATCCATGTTTCCTATTCTGATCGTACGTCGATACTGATCCGAACCGAGTCCTGGTCGACATTGTCTAAAATTATTTCGTTACCTGGCATTATTTGAATTTTCGCAAAGGTAAAGTAAATTTGTTCGTGTGAAATAAATGAAATATATAAAATGTACTAAGGTGCCTTAAAATACACCAGTGTTTAAGCGTTTCGGACGCCCTCAACCCAGTCCCAGGTATGCTATAAATTTTAATTTTAACCCTGATTAATAGATGTTTATTCTAAGTTCGCCTGAAATTCATGGAATTAATGCTTTAAATATAACAAAGAAAACTGATAGCAATAGTCGAAACCAAAAAACATAGAGTTTTGTGAATCTGATAAATATATTTTTCTTATTACTTTTATTACAATAATAAAGGATCAGATCTATGTGTGTATATACATATATAGATAAACACACATAGAATACAAAAAAAAACCTTTTTCTTATATATATATATATATATATATATTCAAGATATTTTTTATTATATTTCATTTAGATTTGATTACAATATATATATGCACATATATATGCCATTTTGTATAACTTGTTGCCATTTTGTAGGTAATGACATAATCCTAATGCTGTAAAAATTTTAGGATTTCGGATCATAAAACTAAGACAAACTGTTTCGACAGTCTTGTATTGATGTTGATCTAACACGGTAGTGTTAGATATAAAGGTATAAAGAGTGTTGAAAAGACCTAAACAGATGAAAATCTGAGAGTGCTAAGTCTGGGCTATATGGCGGATGAATTAACACTTCCCAACTTTCTTAATATTTGCTGAGTGGCTAAACATGTGTGTGGTCTGGCATTATCATGGTGAAAAATCACACCCTTTCTGTTCATCAATTCCGGCTGTTTTTTCTCTATTTCTTGATTGAATCTCATCAGCTGTTGACAGTAGAGATCCGAATTGATGGATTTGCTCGGCGATAAAAGCTCATAATGAATAATACCCTTCCGATCCTACCGTATACGTAGCATCAACTTATTGCGAGTTTATTCGGGTTCTGCTATGATCTGTAAAGCTTGCTTGCATTTTGACCATAACTTTTTATGCACGTGCTCGGTAATCCATTTTTTTTTCACTAGTGATCAATCTTTTCGAAAACGGATCGGTTTCATTACGTTTTAATAGAGAATCACAAATGAATACACGATTCATTAGATTTCTTTCAGTGATCTCGTGTGGGACTCAAGTATCGAGTTTTTGGGTGTATCCAGCTTTTTTTCTAGTGAGTTAAAACTATTTTGTGGTCAATCTCCAGCTCTTCATCTATGTCGTAAAATTAAACATGCCGGTGTTGTTCTACTTTTTTCAAAATGGCATTGACTTTATCCGTAACGGGTTGACCTGAGTGAGGGTAATTTTTGACATTAAAATTACCGGACTGAAAATGCTTAAACCTGTTTTGTGCTACTCTTACTGACTCTACATTAGGTCCATAAACTTCGCAAAATTTTTTGGTGGCTTGTGTCGCAGTTTCCTTTTTTTGTAATAAAACTTCAAAATGTATCCAGTTTCAACGTTAGATTCATTTATTTTGATGAACAGAAAATCAATAGAAAAATGGCGAGATACCGTTTTTACTTTTTATTTTTCTTCTTTTAAAATTTCTTCTATTTATTGATATCAGATATACCCAAATACAAACAGAATAACCAAAGAGGTCTTACTGCAACTTTTTACTTTTAAATTACCAAAAATTTTTTCCCCAACCTAATATATATATATATATATATATATATATATATATATATATATATATATATGTGTGTAAATATAAGTACAAGATCCATGGAGAAGCAAAGGATATAGAGCCACACACATACAAAGGAAGTAAGTAGGTCCAGCCGAGTTAGAACATATTTCAAATCAAAAACAATCAAATCGATAAAAATATATTTCCTGTGTATTAGTTACTATTATTGTCGTTCCAATCGTTTATTTTACTTTTGACAGATCACGCACATGAAGTTCTACAATGATTTTCGATATAACGTACTACAGAGAATATTGTACTTCATGGACGGGCACCGCCCACTTAGTGATGTGCCATTCGTAATAAATGACCAGAGATTATAAAAACTGTTTATCGATTTATAAATAAAATATGTATTTAAAATTATTGTGTTTATATAATATAAATAGCGTCATACTATTTTTAATTATAAAGAATCGTCTGTTTCTTCTCCGTATGAACTGGAATCATCATCACTCGGGTCCTGAGTAACATTATTTATCAATTCGTGAATAGATAAGTTATCAAATGCAACATCCAAATCCCAATCGGACATTATGATTTTTTTTGTTTTTTCAACTACAGTCTCCCAGTTTCAGGCATCACATTTTCACAGCATTTTCAAGTAAATTCTTCATTTTTTGCGGTAAAAGGAGGAATTGTGTTGTTCCTCGCAATATATCCTTTAATTTGTGCCCAGATAAGTTCAATTGCATTATATTGGCAGTGATATGGGGGAATTCTGAAGACGGTATGCCCATGCTCTGCTGCCGTTTCGTCTATTACGTATCGTTTTGGCTGCTTCTCTGTTTATAATATTTTTAGTAGCTCTACTTTCAGTAGGGACTCGTCCACCTCCTCGGCTTTGTCACGGAGCCAGTTTATGATTTTATGTTTTCTGTTGACCTGCGTTGGCATTTTATTAATTTGACGAGAGTATAGTGTGCATCATCAATAAATGTTATTGATGGTTCTTGAAGTAATGTAAGCATTTCTCTGAACCACTTTTCATACAGGGCCATTCATCTTTTCATGACAGTTCCTTTTCTGGGATTTAATAGAGCCTCTGGGACAAATCCTTTCACTATTTCTGCATGGCAAATAATGAGTCGTTCGTCTTTTCCCATTGGCATCGCGGAAGTGGAGCTAGCAGTGTTGTCAGTCCAAGTTTTTGACAGCGTATGATTCGCATTTCTTCTGTGAAAACAACATTCGACTAGTCTTCAATTTTTTTGACAAATTCGCATCGATACAGAGCAATATCATTGTGTTCCATCAATATTTTTTGTTTGTCATATTTTTTATATCGGAATCCGATCTCTTTCAATACCTTTGCCAAAAAAGATTTTTAATCACGGAACAAACCATTATGTCGTAGAGATTGTACAAGATTTTTTAAAGTTGGAATCTCTATTCTTTGGTAGTATTCGTATATATGACGACGAATAGCATCAGCGTCAAAACTATCAATTGCTGTCACTTTACAGGGCTGACGTTTTTTCTTAGGTGTAGACAGCATGTTCTGTTTCATGCCACTGCTGCCAAAGACTTCTTTTGTTATTTTAGCCACTGTTGGAGCACTAATATCTAATGCTGCTGCAATACGGTCTTTAACTTAAATGACTGGTGTAAGAGGTCCACCATTACGACTTTCCTTTTCAAAGTATTCACGAAGTCGCAATACAAACTCTCTTGTTCGTCCCTTCAGTATCTTACCTTTTGGCATTCTGACAGTAATGAAGGGAGGAACGATACACTCTACTCAACCAAACGTAAGAATCCACAAGTAAATCAATACGGAGGAATACTCAATTCGACGTATGAAACATGTGGATTAACACTAAGCGAACGGAAAATGCAGTGACTAGCACTGGCGTCTCGTTATGAGTGACAACAAAATGGCGTCGCCGCCGCGTCCAGTGTTGCCGTTTCATAATTGTCCAAATTACTAAAATGCCGTGAGAAATGATAAAAATATTAACTTAACATAAATTGTTAATTTTATATTTAAGATAAAGGAACTTAATATCTGTGTTTGTTTATAAATCAATGGCAAATGTTTAGCAAAAATAAATTCATATTTTATTGTGTTAATGTGTTAAATCGATTAAAACTTCTTCATGAATAAAACCGATTGATAAAAGAATCGATAACGCATTAGATCATCAATATTTGATTAGTATTCGAGCTATCAAAAGTTAAACGATTGGAACGACTATAATAATGATAAAGCCCAACCGCATTCAAAAAATTGAATAGTCACTTATACAGTAATCTTGCTATTTTAATGCGATCACGAAGTTGTTAAAAATCGTAGATCTGTCTGTTCTTTGAGCTATCACTTTCTGCTGCGGGAATCATATTTAATGTAGATTAAGAATTGCAAAGCAATAAAAACTTTATTTACGTTAACTCAGGAATTCATCCATTGATTACGTCGTTCTATTTTTCTATAATAACTAATTTCACTCAAAGTTAAATTATATTATAATAAGCACTACTATAGCTTTCCATTTATAAAATTAACCACTGTACTGACTGCATGTACTTTTCATTTATTTTTGATTCGAAGAATCCAAATTTAATTAAAAACAATGACCCATTAGGAGGAATATACATCTTAAAAAAATGTAAGTGCTTTCGTATGTATCTAATGAAAGGGAAAATAACTCAATGCCTAAATGTGTTAAATAAAATTTTAATTTTACATAATTTTCCGAAAATCTATTAAAACTTACTGTTTCTTAAACGATATCCTTCCAAAATACAAACCGTTGAAAATCACTTTAACAATCACTCAATAATAATTTAATGTTTATAATATCTATAGTATTTAACAATATCCTATAAATATTATAAACACGATAGTTCGTCAGGCAGTATAAATGTTTGTTACTATTTAACGCATCACTTACTTAACGGATTTTGATTATACATTACAATAATGTAGTCTGTACATCAGAATAATATAAAAATTATAATTTATAAAGTAATTAGCTACAGCTCGCGGCTATTTTTTACTGAAGTGAAATTAGAATGGATGGTTTTCTTTTCTTACTCTACTTGATTATAAGCAACCGGATCAAAATCAACGCCGGTCTGAGATTGGTTTGAATTGGATTAGACATCATAACCAGTCAATATAAAATATGAGTAAATTCGTTCATGTCCACACGGTCGGAGTCACGGGCAAAATCTACTATAGATTATGCTTAAAAATTTTTTAACAATAATACACGACCCGTGTATTATATGTCTTATGATTGAGTAAAAAGTACAATAATAATCAAAACTAATATTATAAAGAGAAAACAATTGACATTCAATATGTGGTTTTTTGTTGGTATGTTTGTTTGTAATGAATAAAATCATAAACTACTAGACATTATAGAAATTCTGCCACGTGTAGTAAGCTACATTACCGGGCTATAAGGGCTGTACCTTATTAAAAAAAAATAGAGATCCCTGTGCAAATTGCAACAATGTAATCCAAGGTATCAAAAATTTGCCTATAAAAAAAGTGTTTAACGTGCGCTATGAAAACTAATAACGACACATAAAATAATGAACTACATGTTTACAGTAATTATCATTATTCATAAAAAAGTCGACGAGACTGTTATAGTTATATCAAAATAACCACTTTTTTTCAAATTAGTCAATCATAATACGGTCAAATACGCCGTAGTAAATCTCAAATCATAAATACTAAAGCGATAAAAATAAATATTTTTTTTAATAAGGGTTTATTACTATTTAATAAAAAGTATTAAAAATACGACAATAACTTAATTCTAATAAGAAATATACAATTTTAAAGGTATATTATATGGCATTTTCTAAAGTAAAAGTGTGTTACATTTTAATGACAAGAGAGATCAAAAAAGTGTAACACGCTTTTATTTCAAAAATGTGATATAATATACCTGTTAAATTGTAAATTTCTTATTAGAGTTAAATTATTTTTAACTTTTTCGTTCTTTTTATTAACAAGTATTGAAAGCTTGTTTAAAAAAAAATCTTTATTTTTTAGGAGTACTTTCAGGAAGCTTCGAGTCAAACGTCTATTTAATTTTGAAACTATTAACTCTCCTTTTACCCCTTTAGGAGCTTAATTTCAGAATTTTCTTTCTCATTCCATCTCTACAACTTAAAGAGAATACCAGCGCAACATTTCGCCTTTCTAGGTCCAAGGGTTTAGTCTAGGCATTGATAAGACAGTAAGTAAATCAGTCCGAGACATCGACTTGCGTAATCTAAAACTCATAATAAAAAATAAATAGTTCACTGCCTACTTGAGTAGTTAAGCATACTGCAGTCTATTGTCAAAATTCCTTCCGCTTAGTTGAATGCACAATCAAGCACGTTTACGCAAATTGCTTTTTAATGGTAATGGTTTAAGTTCGACTATAATCAAAAACTGTAGAGCTTTGGTGACTACTAGCTTCTGAATTTTACTGAAATGATATCAAAATGTTCTCTTATAGTTCAACATTAATAATATTTATACAACGACCTATAGAAGTCGGTGGTCTAAATTGTCCAAAATTGCGAAGACACTTTGTTTAATATTGCTTACATACGGTTTAATATATATATATTATTGTAAATTATATAGTATATATGTTTCCTTGCCTATTTTTCCTTTTCTTGTTGGTGGGGCGATAGGTGTCGCTTTTGTGCAACTACCGACGAGACGAAAAAGTAAATTACAACGTAAGCGACGTGTAAACGCTTGTGCGGGAAAAATATAAAAAATCTAATAGTGCGGTGCCGCGTGTGTCCAGAACGCGACGGGTAAGCCTTTACTTCCTAATTATTCCCTTCCTATGTTATTTATTTTGATAATATATATGCAAGGTTCGAGGCAGACCGGCATAGTTTTTAAGTTTCGAGGAAACTGCGATACGCGAATTTGAGATTTGTGTTGAGAAAGAACTTGAAATTAACATTTGGTCCATTCGAGCGGATGCCTTTGGATTTTGTATAATACATATTTATTTTGTATATATAATATTTATTCGTATCAACATTTTAACATTTTCGTATGTATCCACTAGCGGAAATAACTGTCGGTATACAGATATTTTTTTGCATTTTATACAAGTTATTATATTTATATAAGCAATACTTCTTATATAAATTTCCTAAATCCAACACCTTAAAATATTTTATTTATGTAAATTATTTTTATTATAGTAAAACGATCTACACACATTTAAAAGCGCCATCTATCCATATTTATAGGCGCGATTTACATCTAAATTACACGTTACTTACGAATTTGAAGTGTACATTATTGTTACAGATTAGGGGTAAAGATATAATGTACATAAATGTATAGGGTTCAAATTTTCAAAGAAAATACTTTTATTTTATTATATAAGTATTAAGTTTTTTATCTCTTGCTTTTTCTAAGTTATTCTATTCTTTGTTTATTATGGCACCGAGAAAGTTAGCCGTGTCATTACTACGTTATAATTTATTAGCGTCTAATTTGGATAAATTGAACGATCTTTCTAAGGTGGCATCTCCCAATGAAGAGGGCGTTCAGAATTTTAAAATAAGATACGCCGATTTAGAAAATATTTATAATGATTTCGTGGAAAAACACGTCGAGATTGAATCTTTGTCTACACCAGAGGAGTTTGATTCTGAAAGCCATCAAAAGAAATACGATTTCTATACCAACCTTTATTACGGTATCAAGCGAAAATACGCAGAACTGGTTCCTGATCAAATTAGTGTTTCTAAGCATTTGGAATTTATAGAACCTAAACAAAATAAAAATGTTTTTTGCCGAAATTGCAACTTCCTCCCTGGTAGAATAGAGGAATATATTTCATTTATTGATATATTTAAATCTATTGTGGGCAATGACATTTCGTTGTCAGATACGGAAAAATTATATTATCTTATTGGTTGTTTATCTGAGAACCGAAAATGTTGATTCAACATTTGTCAATTACCGGAGAAAATTATTTGGTTGCATTAGATTTATTACAACGTCGTTACGGTAATAAAAGGTTATTGACAGATAAATTATTGTATAATTTGCTATCTATCACGTCGGTTAATAAAACGGTGAGCTCTTTAAAAAACCTTTTAAACATTTTATTAGAAAGTACTAAGGCCTTAGAAAAACTAAAATTTCCTGTATGTCAATGGTCCTATTTGTTATTATATATTAATTTACAAAAAATAGATAGTAATATGCGTAAGGATTTTGAAAAACGCATGGAAGGCAAAGACTTACCTACGTTTGATGATTTCATTAAATTTTAGAAAATGAATTAAGAATATTGGAGTCTACAGCACACCCATCTTCAGCAGGAAAAGGTAGTAATAAATGCGTACCATTCGGATCCAAGCAGCACAGTTATCAATCTATTACAATTAGTCCTGTTGACCAATGTAACTATTGTCACTTAAAAATCATCACATAACTAAATGTTTTTGTCATTACCGCAAGGGCGGAAACAACATATTTTAACAATAGATTATGTTTTAGATGTTTAAATAGCCATAATATTTCTGAGTGTACCTAAAATCATTTGTGATAAATGTACTTCTTCGAAACATCATACGTTGTTACATTTTAACGCGGAACCAAACGTCGATGCTCATAGACCAGAAACGACAAACGTTCCTCAAATAGAATCGAATCAAAATGTACTACAGCGTGCTAACGCGTTGCATTCTATATATTCTGGTCCATATAAACGCACTGTACTCCTGCAAACAGCCATGGTACAGGTGATGGATTCTTGCGGCCAGTTTCGTAATGTTCGAGCACTTCTAGATACCGGAAGTCAGAGCACCTTTATATCGGAGTCGTGTGCACGGAGGTTGGGTTTACATCGTACACAATATACTGATTCGATTACAGGTCTCAGCGGTACATCTATAACTAATTGTAGGGGAAAAGTAATGCTACTATTCGGCCTTGCCATGTAGATCGGCCGATTCTAGGTACGACGGGTATCGTTTTGATGAAGATTACAGACAATCTTCCAAATTATTCTCTCCTCGGGAGCTCAAAAATGAGTTTCGCGGTTTAAATTTGGCTGATGAACGATTTTATGAAAGTCGTAGTGTTGAATTGTTAATAGGTGCGGATCTTTTATGTGAAATAATCTGTGGTGGTCATCCGATTTTCTCCTGACTTACCCTGTGCTGTCAATACTATTTTCGGGCATGTTTTAATGGGATCAGTGGTTTGTCCGATTGGAAATTCAGAACACGTATATAATTCATGTTTTACTCAAAGCTTCATCAGTCACGTATCGATAGATGAAATATTAACAAAATTCTGGGAAATCGAAGAAGTCCCTAAAATTATTATAGACCCCAAAAATGTCGAATGTGAATCGATATTTCGAGATACACATTATCGAGACATAACCGGCAGGTATGTGGTGCGGTTACCACTACGATCGGATCGGCCACAGCTCGGTGAATCTAAGCAACTGGCCTTAAAGCGGTTTTACTCTCTAGAGAAGCGTCTACAATGTAATGAGAGTTTACGAGAAAAATATATAGCGTTTATGAGAGAATACATAAATTTAAATCATATGTCGCTCTATGAAGGATCATTAGATAACCTATCCGAATCAGAACATTATATTATACCGCATCACGGCATATTTAAATCTGGCGCTGACAAAATTAGAGTTGTTTTTGATGCGAGCTTCCCGACGAGCAGCGGAGTCTCGTTGAATGATTGTTTACATTCGGGAGAGAAGTTACAAAAGGATATAATTTCAATTATATGTAATTTCCGATTGTATTCGGTTGTTTTCACTACGGATATTCGCATGATGTTTCGTCAAATTGTTGTGTATAAAGACGATCAAATGTATCAACTAATATTTTGGCGCGAAGCTCCCGAGTTACCCTTACGTTTATATAAACTGCATACTATTACATACGGTATGAGATCTAGTCCATTTTTAGCAATTCGAGTGTTGAATCAGTTATCGAATGATGAAGACGCGAAATATCCCGCGGCGGCGCGTTTGCTTCGCTCTTCCGTTTACATGGACGACATTTTAGGTGCACACCGAGGCCGAAGCTAAACAGCTAATGCTCGACTTAACAAAATTATTATCTTCAGCGGGCTTTGAGCTTCGGAAATGGACTTCAAACAATGCGGAACTGTTGTCTGACATCCCTCGCGATCACTTGGAGAAGCCGCATGTGTCGATAATGCAGATGGAATTAGTTATATAAAATCCTTGGTATACAATGGAACTCTTCTACCGATCGGTTTACTTATCACTTAAATTTACCAAAGATCCGAATTGCACGAAAGAACAATTTTATCTGCCTTAGCTCGCACCTATGATCCGTTAGGATGGATTGCACCAGTAATCCTTCAAGGTAAATTATTAATGCAACGTTTGTGGGCTCTGGGCATAGATTGGGACGTCGATCCTCCACAAGAAATTGTAAAACATGGAATAGCATATTATCGAATTTAACTTTTATAGAAAATATTAAAATTGAACGGTATTATTTGTTAAACGAAATACAACATTGTTCATTACATGGCTTTGCGGATGCGTCGGAAGCGGGGTACGGCGCTGCTGTCTATTTGCGAGTAGTAGACTCTAGCGGTAGAGTGAAGCTCTCATTAATGATGGCTAAGTCACGAGTAGCACCTATCAAGACTAAATTAACAATACCTAAACTTGAACTTTGCGGCGCGGCACTTGTTACTAAAATTCTGGACAACGTGTTCTACTCGATTCGAGACAATGTTGAAATACATGATATGGTGTGTTGGACTGACAGTACTATAGTTTTATCTTGGTTACAAACACCACCTCATCTCTTACAGACCTTTGAAGGAAATCGTGTCTCTCGTATAATTAATTGCGGTTTCAAAATAAAATGGAGACATTTGCCTTCACAAATGAACCCAGCTGATGTAATCAGCCGTGGATGTAATGGAGCAGAATTATTAATGCACCCTCTCTGGGGACCGGAGTGGCTTCAAAATGCTGAGAAATTCTGGCCTCAAAATTTAATCAAAACGGAACATAATTTGCCTGGGTACGTAAAATCGACAGTAGCACATATATGTGCTCATGAACTGAAATTTGAATTAATTGAAAGGTTCAGTTCTTTGTCAAAATTAGTATCAGTTGTAGGTTACTGTTTTAGATTTTATAATAATCTAAAATACAAATGTAATAGAATTAACCTTAAATACCTATCTGTACTGGAACGAGACTTAGCATTAAACTGTTTAATAAAATTGGTTCAAAGAGAACATTTTCAAGCTGATTTAAAATTATTAAAAAACAATAAGCAATGCTCAAAATCATTGCATAGACTTTGTTGACAAAGATGGTATCCTGCGAGTTGGTGGCAGACTTGAGCACTCGACCTTTTCATTTAATAGAAAACATCCTTGTTTGTTGCCAAAATCTCACCATTTTACATATTTAATTATTGATTACTTTCACAAGGTGCATTGTCACATCGGTCCTACAGCCTTACAGGCTATCATACAACAACAATTTTGGATTTTGGCAGCACGTCAAGTAATTAGGCATAGATTATTTAAATGTATATTTTGCTTCAGAACTCGTGCAAAACCTGCGGAACCACTTATGTCCGATTTGCCGGCAGATCGTGTGACGTCTAGTGGAGTATTCAATACGGTTCAGACTGATTTCGCAGGTCCATTTTTTTGTAAAGGCATCAAAATTACGAAACGCTAAATTATTGAAAGCTTACCTGTGTGTTTTTGTTTGCTCTGCGTCGAAAGCTGTACAGTACAATTCGATCTGATTGCGGAACTAATTACGTGGGGACAAACAAACATCTAAATGATGTACAAAAATTTCTGTCGGATTCCAATATTCAAGATTCATTGTGTGATGAGACTTCTCAACGAGGAATAAGGTGGTACTTTAATCCTCCAGGAGCACCTCATTTTGGCGGGCAATTTGAAAGTGCTGTAAAATCAGCAAAGTCTTTGCTTTCGCGTATCATAGGGGAACAAAGGTTGACATACGAGGAGCTTTCAACGGTATTTGCTCGTATTGAGGCCGTGTTGAACTCGCGTCCACTATGTCCTTTGTCCCACGATTCAAACGAGTTTGAGGTTTTGACACCGGCTCATCTATTAATAGGAAAATCTTTATTGGCGGTCCCGGAATACGATTGGGATGAAACTCTCTCTCAGGTTGTTCAGGCGATATCCCAACATTTCTGGCGCAAATGGAATAATCTATACCTTCACCAACTTCAAATGCGCAATAAATGGTTTTCGGATGCAAACCCTCCTAAAGTGGGAGACTTGGTACTGATTAAGGAAGATAACCTACCTTCTCTTAAGTGGAGACGGGGACGTATTGAAGAGATGCTACCGGGAAAGGATGGTGTAGTTCGCGTGGTTATTTTAAGAACGCAGAGCGGAAAGATCACGCGACCTGGTGTTAAAATTTGTCGTTTGCCAATAGATACATAATTTTACCTTTTTTAATCGTTCATTTATATTATTTATATAATTTTATTTAACTATTAAGTTTTGGTTTAATTTTACATTATATACATATGTTGATGATAGATAAAGGCTTTAGCCTTCTCAAGGGGTATGTTTAATATTGTTTACATACGGTTTAATATATATATATATATATATATATATATATATATATATATATATATATATATATATATATATTATTGTAAATTATATAGTATATATGTTTCCTTGCCTATTTTCCTTTTCTTGTTGGTGGGGCGATAGGTGTCGCTTTTGTGCAACTACCGACGAGACGAAAAAGTTACAACGTATGCGACGTGTAAACGCTTGTGCGGAAAAAATATAAAAAATGTAATAGTGCGGTACCGCGTGTGTGTCCAGAACGCGACAAGGGGTAAGCCTTTTACTTCCTAATTATTCCCTTTTCCTATGTTATTTATTTTGATAATATATATGTGCAAGGTTCGGAGGCAGACCGGCATAGTTTTTAAGTTTCGAGGAAACTGCGATACGCGAATTTGAGATTTGTGTTGAGAAAGAACTTGAAATTAACACACTTGGTTGTGCTAAACATAGTGTTCCAATTTACACTTAATCCGAACCATTCATGATAGATGCTTTTGGAACGTTGTCATCGAACATTACAAGTGTTTGCGCTATTTCCGTACTTTCTACGTTTGAATTTTGATACGTCATTATTAAATTGCGGAATCTAAGTATTAGGTGGCAAATTGACAAGTCAACGCAAATCGGTACACTAAGGTCACGATCGCCACCGGCCGTGATGCTCACGCGCAGATGCACGCACGTGGTTTTTAAAAAGAGATAGCGACACTTTATCTGTGTGCGAGTGAACAGGATGACTCGCAGCAAGCGAGCGGCGGCGGCCGTCTTAGGCGCTGCCTACTAGTAATGTATAATATGACCAGATCACGAAATTTTATAGGTCAAAATTAGTCAAAAACAATTACAAGAATATGCAGAATCGATTCTGTTGATGATATATAACTAAGTATTTTCCAGTTTCTAAAATAATTAAAATTACGTTGTATACTATCTGTTGCCTCAGATTTCGTTTGCGTGGTGTTAATAAAACATAACGTTTTGAAAAGACATCAAGTTGTCCTTCATTTTTTCGTTGTCTTTCGTCATGCATACATAGACAACTTCAGACGGCACATCATAGTCTTCCTTAAGGTCGTAATGATTATAGCTAGATTTCCACCTTTTCGTGTACTTTATTTATTTAAAAAATACATAAGTTAAGCATATTTGGATACATTTTTTTCTGTGATACTCGTATTGTCAAAAAAAAAGGTGCCCTTTGTCCAAATCTATTCAGTAGGTACTTCAAGTCAAAGAGAGGGAAAAATTTAAATTTGCTCCCTATCTAGCTTCTAGGTATTGTAACGTGATGAATTGTGTTCTACATTAAGCAATAGATTACTATTATAGCAACACACAAAACATTTTATTCAAATAGATCCTTACTTTTTTTACGACGCTTAAACAAACAGACAGAAAAATTTACAAACAAACAGACAATAATTTAAAATCAGTTATTTTGAGGTCTGTATAATGTATATAGTAATATATCATTACTTTTTTTTTTAAATATTTAATGTACGCATTTTGGTTTTTTGCGATTTAATTATATGTATAGATACATATAAGTTTAAAATATGAAAAACAGAGACCAACAAAAGAGCAGAAGGGAAAGTGATGATAACGAAGGATTGAGGTATATTTTGAATTATTATTTGCAGTAGCGTATTGAAGATCAGTATAAACGAAGTAGCTAAGGAATTACATTAAAAGATGAAAACAGAAAAAGCAAACTAATCAAAATAACTCAAGAGATCCGACAGTTGGAGTGAGTCTTCCTCAACCTTTTGTCCACTCGTGGTGAGTTTTCAAAGGGCATTTCCCATTTCACTGCAGAGCCCACCCTTTTTGCGAACAACCGTTTTTATATTGCTATTGTTATGGTCTTGGGTTATGTCAAAGACTGTTGAATCATGTTGATAAGCGTATTAAACCTAATAAAATAATGAAAACTTGTGAATGCACTCGAAGGTTTCTTCTAAAAACGATTAAATACTATGTGTTTTTAGCTTATCTTTGCAGAGAATATCAGTAATGAATATTTATACATTTTATTTTATATAAAATTAATGTATTTTAACGTTGCTATATGTCGTTCTTTGTTATAATACACTTAGAAAATTATATACAATTTTCACAGTTATTCTGAAATTTGTCAATCCATTCAATCAAATACATGCTACAATAATGGACGTATTTTAAACCAGTTAAATACAATGTGTAATAATAATAGTAATTTAGGTGCTAAATAATAATATTGGATAATCTAATCCCAAAAAAATAGCTCCATTCAGCTATTGCCGATCTGTACAACACACGGCTGGCTTGTTTAAATGTTGTCTTTATGATTGATGGTTAATTATTACGCAATAGATTATATATATGTATATATATATATATATATATATATATATACACACATTTGATCTACATCATTTTATCTTAATCTATGTATAACATTAATTTTTATAACTTAAATGAATTCAGTATTAGACACTAATGAAATGTAATGTGAAATATTATTGTTATCATACTTACTTATTACGATTAATTTATACAATGATCTGAGTTACAATTTTTGTTTCTACAAGTGTTACTGATAATTTGTATACATTACTAGGTTTTTTTCGTGTTTTTGCTGACCTCAAGATAGGGCGAAATCTTTACTATTATTTGATGCTGATCGGTTACCGACAGCGGCGATGTTCAGCGGAGGGTCAAGTTCAGCATCGATCCGCAATTGAAATCGCGAGCAGGACTGCGATAGAGAACAAGAGTGTGAGTGACAACATTTTATAATAAAAAAAAATTGCGGCCGTGTCTGTTTTTTCGGTATAATAACATGGATTTATCAGGGATAATTCTATCGGAATTGAATCAAATCCGGTACCAGAATCGGAAGAGAGATTGACATCATAGTTGACAGTGCGACGATATATTTATAAGATTAGACACACAAACACACGCGCGCGCGTGTGGGGGCACGCACGCACGTACGCACACACACACATCTATATATATCCCTACCTATTGCATTTCTAATTAAAAAAAAACAAACCAAACAAACAAAAATAACACAATAAAACAGCCTAACTAAATAATAAACACCGTTAAAATGATAGAGCTTTTGATTGGTTTCTACCAGGATTACTGCTAAACTGATAGTTAACCAAGAATACGAAAAAGTTAGTCAGGCAGTAAGTAGTACAAGTTGGTGGCAAGCCAAGTACAGGTGTGCCAACCTGAAAAATACCTTCGGCAGTTTCAAGCCGGTTAGTTCTAGCTAGGAAGATATCTAGAACGGGTCCGCGGCGGTCCGCCTCGTAAATCACTGTTCGCCTCGCCGCAGCGAGATACTAGCGTATAAGAAATTAAAGTAGAGAACGCTAAAGTCGGATAAAATGTTATATTTTTAATAAATACAAGATCTAATTAGTGTATTTCTATAAGAGGACGGCTATATAAACTTTATAATTTCACGGATCTTCTATTAGAGGATATCGAAAAAATGGAATTCGCTTTTGTGATTTTGCGATATCGATAAAACTAAATAGATAACATTTTTTTTTGGTTTTCATCTCACACAATATTTCTTAAATGACAAATAATTACTGTACAATTGAATTTTCACGTATTCTCTCGCTACTGAGCCAAATTCATCCAAATTCTTTATTACAGATTTAAGGGAAAGACCTCAAAGCAGAAAATTCGTAGGCTGCGTCCCAAACCAACAGCTTAAAACGTGCTCTAGGAGACACCGAGCACGTTATCAGATTAGTTTTAAGGTGAAAATCAAATAGCCCGTTCACTTGTAATCATAATTCGGAGTCTGTACCTACCTGCTTGAAGGCAACAATCTTTACCATTCATTCGCGATCAATCATTAGTCAACTTAATTTGAAGTCAAAAAGTAGATTGAGTATTTTTTTATGAAAACGACATTGCTTTGTTAATGACGATTATGAAATGCGTTTATTAATATCGGTAATCTGTTACCGAGATGGTATCTTCATTAGAACAGCAATATTGGAATCTCCTTAAATTAGTCAGATTACTGAATTGGAAAATAATGTTCATTGAATTTCTCGGGTCCAATCCTGGGCGCATTATATTTGTATCAATTTTTGCTTGAAATCTGTTTATAATATAAAAAATAAAGTCTGTTTCCTATGTGCTACGGATAATTTATAGTTTGCGGTCGCTAAATCAACTATCTCTGGTATTAAATTTATAAATGGTATTGACATACTCTTTAAATTAAGCAAATAAAGGTTCTTAAAAAACAGATCACCAACCATTGCACAGCAACCTATTACCGCCGAAAATGGCAATAATATACGATACAATCAAATCAAAAATGTATTTAGTTCGTACGTAATGGAATTACACTTGAAACACGTCTTTAGTGTAATTATTAAACTCTATGGCTAGATGCATATTCTGATTTATTACCATTCAGATATCTACATCGCATGAAGTTTTAATTGTCGAAACTACCATAAATAATTTCTGTTTTAATGCAATCCGAGATTGTTGTAAAATTTTCATTTGCAAAAGTATTCTTTATTGATGTTCGCATGCATAAAATACAAGTTATCGAGTGTTATTAGAAATTTATGCTACTAAAATCAAAATGATGTATTTAGATTGAGAATAATGCACTTATGGAGGTTAACTTTTGTAACTGTATCAGTGGTGTGCTTCAATGTCTCATTTGGAATATTTAACTGTTAATTGTTAAAGATAAAAACTTAACACGTTAAAATAAGTTGTTTTAATTTCATAATCGGCAGTTGATTAAGTTAATCTTAAAGATATTGACATTTGTGATCAATTAATGTCACAAATACCAATACCTCTATTACCAATTTTTTGACATGTTTAGTTTTTAACTTTAACAGTTAGCAATTAACTATTGCAAATCAGAGTTTGAAACACATCGCTATATGAAATTAAAAATATAACCATCCCTAATATCCCAGAGATTGAAACCAGTAGGATATGTTTAAAACTATCTTAATAGTAGAGGTGCAAATAGAGCCACACGAGGGCCAATAATTACGATTTATTTTTATATTTTCATATGATCTAAGTTTATTAAGTTATTTCAGTATTTGAATTTGTCAATTTAATTTTTCTCCCGTAAACTGGCAAATCAATAAAAATCCCTGAACCAGATAACGTAGTTTCATTAATATCATTTATTCGTTTAGATTACTTTATTCAATATTTAATTCAATTATGAATATCTAAAAATAAATAAAAAGCATCTATTACGAACATTTTTTTTATATTGATTCTTTTCGATTTTATTTCATTAACTTATCATCCATCAGTACAAAATTTGTGACTGTTGGCTTATCAACTCAAAAGACGCCTGAAACCGAGTTTTGCTACAAAACGAAAAATAAAAATAAGCATTGCAGTGAATTAACATCACAGCTCGTGTTTAACCCGATTTATTTAGTACCATAATAATAAGCATGTCGACACTAAAGCGTAAAAATACTCACTATCCCACGCTTGCTGCCTAAGATTCCATGCTTCCATCGGCTTTGACATTTCAAATGATTCAATGAAATGTATATAACAACCTAACTTTTATTCTGTACAAGTTACTACTTGTGGCGAATTTTCCTGTAGTGAAATAATATCATGGAAAATAACAAAATTATTTGATTGTGGATGAACCCACATCAAAAACATTAAAATCATTGAGTTTAATTTAAGAGTTGCGAAAATTTCACAACATTTATTTTTTTTTCCTTTCTCGACACTTATTTGTCCTATACCATCTTTTTCTCTGTATGAAAAATATAATAAAATTAAAAATATATAAAATGAGGACGTACACATTCGATTACAAGGTACAATATACGAAATTATGACATATTTCAAGACTCTCAACAATTCTCTTTTATTTTGTTAAATTATCATGTTACATTAACATTTTATACAACTTAGAGATTCGTTTTACTGAAGTTATTTCTGTAATCGTCGAGCATTTCATAAAATACAAAATAATGACGAAAAATTAAACGAAAAAATATGCTTATAAAACAGCTTTGTATATAGTGCTTTGTATTAAACGCTTTCGTATATTTACATGTATAAATATACGAAAGCATTTAATGTTTAACGACGTTACACCCAACTCGTTATTAAGAGGCAACTTAATTAAAGCGTCCCAGCAATTTAAGAAAATTTACCAGAGTTTAATTGCTTCGAGATAAATTGTTTCGAACTGATAACTTCCTTAACTTTGTAAGATATTTTAAATATACAACTCCTTTTATTCTTTCACAGTATTGAGAAATCTGAAATTTTCCCCAACATGATTTATTTAAAAGCATATTGTTTTTCTTTTGTTTTATTAACTTTGGCACGTGTAAATATTAAAGTTTTTTAATTACGCCACTTCACAATGTTTTGTAGTGAGGGTGGACTAAATAATAGAAGTTTTTTTTAATTTTCTTAGTTTGTGTCTTTTAATTGAAGTATCTTATGTCAAGATCAATAAAAAATATAATGCAGTATTATTACAACTCATATGTAGTACAAGTGCGTCTGCACATTCACTATGCCCACAATTACTGTCCGCTCTCTTTATTTTGATGTACCTACACTTATTTCACTTTATCAGCTACTTTAATTGATATATTGAAATGTACCAGAGTGTAAGACTTTATGCTGGAATACTTTTATCGTAGTATAAATGAAAGGCACACTATATAAATAAATGATATTTCTGATATGACAAAAAATTGAAAAGGAGTTTTGAAGTAAGGAAAGTAGTAATTGAAAAGAAGAAAGCATGGCCGGATTTACTTTTCGCAAATGCCAATCACAGAGTGCAAAAAAAGGACAGTTTGAAAGAGAAGCTAAAATATACTGAAATTACCTATGAAGATGCAAGAATGAGAGCTAAAAAATGCGTGAAAGAAAAGAAAGCATGAAATAAAAGAACGCTATTCAGGAGATTCTCGGATAATTTCCGGGAAATTCATAAATTTTTTGGAATGCAGTGAAAAAGATCCTGAATAATTCTGAGAGTATGAATAACTCTAAAGGTGTATAAATGTGAATAGAGACGAGGATGGATAGTTACCGAATTTACTGGAAAAATTATTTCGAAATCATTTTAACATGTGGAAATACAGTCGTAGTTGACAACGTTACTGTAACTGAATATATGATTGATGACGGAAATGAAAACGAAAGAACGATAAATGAAATTACTAAAGCACTAAAATGTATGAAAGTTCGAAAAGATGCCGGATATGATAGGGTTTTATCAAAGATTTTGAGAGGCGTCGTGTGTATAGTGGCAAGCCTGCTATACCAGCCTTTTTATGAATGCTGGAACAGCCGTAGGATATTTAATATGTGATGCAAAGTCAGAAACGGAAAAGCTCACGGGTTTGTACAAATCACCACCTTATAAGCCTCCTTATCATCGTTAACAAACTGTATACCCAAATCATTATTGAAAGAGCTGTGAATGAGATCAGTGAAGCAAGATATGGAATGCCCAAGCAAGATTTCGAAAAGGATGGGGTATCTGGACCAAATTTTTTCCCTATGAAACATTGCTGAAAAGGTTTTTTCCAACAGAAAAAAACATTTCTATAGTTTCTTATTTCTGGAAGGAGTATGTTATAATAAAAAGAAATGATTTTTGAGAACCCTATCCATGCGTGGAGTGCGTAAGGGATTGACACAGGCTTTACAATCCCTATACAGGCGCTTCAGTGCTTGCGTTAGAATAAATGGGGCACTGACTGGTTTGACATCCGAACGGGCTTCAGGAATGTATGGCTTCACCTACTCTATGGCTATTCGATCTAATCATGTATGACTGACTGTGTGATTTGAAAATGTATGAGTATGGACTAAGAATGGATGAGGTGTCTCTCAAATGTCTTCTGTATGCCGACAACCAAATAAGCCTTGAGCCGTCGACGTGCAAGATGCAAGAGATAGTAATTAGAATGTATGATTCTGTTAACAAAAGAACTATGAAATTAAATTTCTGGCAAGAGTAAGGTGATAGTGTTTAAAAGACAGAGTCGAATGAGTGAAAGAGTTTGTGTATATGGGTTGTGTACGCGCCCGAACAACTTGATTTATGTCAGTTTGGGGGCTAACCTTGATTGACGCTATTTGTTTATGTTTTTTATTTTCTCTAAATATATTTTGCATTAAAAACCAACTTAAACTCAGACCGCGTTTTCCGCTTATTCTCGGTCGGCTAGTAACAGCCGCTTTCCCGCGTTTGTTCCGGCCCGCCTCCGTCCATTGTTACATATGGTCTAGGAAAGTACACTATAATATTAAAGATGCAAAATGGCGTCAATACACCGCGCTCTAAGTAGGTTACTGCTTACTGAACTGGTGGACGAGCAAGGCTGGTAATCGCCTGATGCGAAACATTGGTAGGCATCCGCACATCTATCACTTGCACAACGTCATCCCGTCCAGGGTACAGTTTTAAAATACGTCCGCATTACCACTGAACGAGAGGAACATTGGCCTATTTACATAAAACTAAATTCCCAACTTGAGGAAATTCCGTCAAGTTTGTCCACTGATACTGCAGTTGCAACATATGCAAGTATTTATTCGAACTGGAAACGCTTCCAAATATTTTAAAAGATCTGCTGCATCCGTTGAAATCGTGATAACCGCGAGATTGGCATATTACAATATGGACATCCTGGAACCGCATTTAATGGGAGAGCAATTGAAAAATGGCCAAGAGTCAATACCGCTAGGCTATTGGTATCTTTCGAAAGAGGACGTTACGACCACGAATTAGTACCACCTCAATTTTACAAAAAACGCGGAGAGCTGTTTAAAAGTGAGCTTCTCCTCCCTAATCACCCGCCGTAGATGTGTTTTGGCAGATCTTACTGGTGCTTCGTATAATCCGCCCCAATGCGGACTCGAAGGTTGATCGAATATGCAGGATAAGCCTTCGAAAGCTTGTGACCTACAATAGATTGATTCTCCCACAAGTAGGTAATTAGATCCCGCAAGTGATTATTTACGCCTATGTAATTTTTTCCGCAGTTAGAACGAATTGGTAGATAAGCCGCGCTGCAAAGTAAACCGCTTTAATGCGTCTAAAAGCGTTTGAACTGGAGAAGTCTAACAAAATCTCCAAATGAAACGCTTTAGTTTCAAAGCAAACGAAAACATAAATATTCCTTTAATAGTTTAGACTTCCACAAGTTATAAGATTATATAGATGAGAGAGTTCGTATGGACTCGCACAGTATTATCAATTAATTAGCCTGTTGAGCACCCGCGTTCAATGACACGCTAGTAACAGTTACTTTTCTTCGTTTTTTGCGACCCACCTCTGTCCGTAGCTATACATGTTCTAGGAAATTAAAATATAACATTAAAGGTGGAAAATGGCGTAAACGGGTAACCAGTTTACAAATGATAGTAAACATGTTCGAGATATCAAAAGGATAGTAATTGTACAAAATAAAGAAAATGGTACTTGAGAATAGCAAGCAAAGCCCCATTCTTTTTGTTTTCCGTAGATAGCAAAAGTGTCTCACGATAAGCGCATTTGGCTATCCGTAATGGGGCCCCGATTCCTACGTTTATGTATAGTAGTGAAGGTAAAATCAATGCGGTGGAGATGCAATCTCTGAGTAGTATGTATGGAGTGTCTCGGAAAGATAGATATAGAAACAGTGATGTCAGAGACCAGTCTGGTTTGACGGAAGGTGTAGTGTCTAGAATAGAACGAGGTATGTTGAGGTGGTTTGACCATCTGGAAAAGATGAATGAGTGTAAACTAATAAAACAAATCTGTTGTATGTGATGGAAAGGTCGCCGTAGAAAACATCATGCAGACTATATTGGTGGCAAATTAGAAAAGGTCCAAATTTTAAGCACTTGATACCGATGAGTTTGCATGAAAAAATTCATGGATGCCAATGAAGCAAGAGAAATATGCAAAGATTTTATAGTCTCGCTATTTACCTTTCAGGGAAATAGAAGTGAGTTTATAATAATAATGATAATAACAAAAATGACGATTCAATTTAATTGTCATTTTTTATTTATTATTCAAAGCTATTAAAACAGGGATTGAAAAGAAATATTGAATCAAATAATATTTTAATTCAGAATTTATTTGCTTCAATTTATTTTGATTTAATACCTATTTTTGAGAAAATATTGAAAACTTATTCTATTTTTCATAGTAGTAAAACAAAGAAAAATTGCTTAAGCATAGAAAGAATACAATAATGTTTAAGTTAACGCTGTTATTGGCGACACAAAAGAAATAAATAATTTACTACTGTTGTCTTCTCGTTGGTCAATTCATTGATGTCAGTGGATACTATTTAGCTAGTCTATGGTAATTATAAAATGATTTTTTAAATTGTTCAGTCTTTGGTTATATGGCCGTCTCACGAAAAATTTTATATAAAATAACAAATCTACAAACTTATCAACCATACTTTTCATTTAAAATTCCTTTTGTTTTATAAGGAAAACTGATCGAAATCACATACATTTCTTTTAATATTGTCGGAATTTCGAGCCTTTAAAAATCCATAGACAAATTGAATTTAGTCATCTCCTAAGCTTTTACATAGCATTGTACTCACTATTTTGAATAATTTTCTTTGCACAATGTATATCGAAATAGTGATATTATTTTCTTCCCATATAAATGAAATAAGGCTCGTAGCCTTAAATATGGCGTATGCGAGATCGAAGTTTTTTAAACTTATATATTCATTTTTTTTTAAAGTTATTTAAAAGTTTATATGAAATTTGACTTTGATTTGTTAATATATTCTATTCTAAGTCCTTGGATAAAAATTAAAAAGAAGAGCATTATGCATGTCAAAAAAAATTTATTCAAAATATAATGTAAATATCATTAGTGAAAATAATAAAGACGCATCGATGTCATGCATCGACAAATGCATAGCAACATTACCAGACATGACTTGGGAAATGGAAAATACAACCTAATCAAAATGTATGGCCATAGTCATAGAGAATAGATATCGAGTTCCTTTTTAATTGACGTCGCAAAAATAGCTAAACTATCGTTTTAGATGCTTATACCGATCACAGTTGTTTTTTTATCAACATGTATCCATCTTTTTCTTTCTTATTACTCTAGTTGCAGGACAATACAAATGAACATATATGAGTAAATGACGCTCATTCTACCATTTAGTGCTTGTTCTTAAGCTGGGATTTGTTTCCGATCTTCGATATACACCCGATTTTCGCGTCCGAATTTTTCCGAACTCATTAGTTTTGCAGCTAAGATTCCGAGTACTTGCAAACGGAGCAGAAAGAAAAGGTGGACAACGAAATGCTGTTACGTGATATCTATCTTGGTACTCTTCATTGCCTGAGTCCCGTAAACAAATACGTTTCTACACGTTCAGTGTAAATGTTACAGTCAAATGCCAAATCGGAGGGAAGAATGGAACAACCATTTTGTCTCTCTCTCTAGAACGATGCTGACCGCTGCTTTAGATAATAAGACCGACAACTGAATCGTAAACGCATCGGCACAGTTTCCAACTTGCACGTGTTATCCTACTGTCAGATCGGGCGTATATTGAGTCTTCAAAAAATATATATCACGAATACTTTCCGATAATCGTATAAAATTATTGCATCCAACTATCGGGCGGAAAAATTTGAAATATGTCCCTAGCCCTAGTCACGAAGCAGTAGTTCAGAGTTATTCATTGCAATGACTTAGTCTAGTGTGTTGTGATCGCTAAGACTCATGACGGATCACCTTTGCCTCCGATATAGTGTCAGTATCCATGCAAATCACCGAGGGAAAAGATGGACGACGTTACAGCGCCTGCGATTTAGATTCGTTTTGATAGAATTCTTTAAACTTAAAAGTTTCCTTATTGTTACATAACACCATACGTATTCGTATGGCTAGATGGCGGTGTATTCCCGAGGACCTGACGCGTCCACCAAATTTCTTCATCAGGGCGATCTTACAAATCTCATTTTCAATTTTCTCATTTTCAATTTCTTTTTACAAATCATAGATTTTTTTTTTTGTGCAGACAGCAGGTAAGGATCCTCTCAAAGCGGTTCCATCCCATATTCGATCGGATAATTTCCCTTGGAACTCTAAACACAGCCTTAATTGATCACAAGATTTTCGTCTTTTTCGAATACAATAGGAGCTCCAAACGCGCGATGTGAGGGAAACGACCTCGCGACACGTTATTTTCGAGGATCAAACGACGGACGAGAAACGATGTCCAAACAAGAGGGAGGGCCCTCGATTAGGGGCCCGTGACGTTTCGGCGTCACTTTAATTCAAGCGGAATCGCTCCGCCTCGCATTATCACGGAGGATTTATTGAAAGAAGAAATTTAATATAGTCACGTGACGTGTAAATCCGACCCGCATTCCTATGAGAATTATACGTTTTATTAAATAAAAATTGAAGAGGTATTCATTTTAAAGTACGCCTCTTTAACTAGTGAGAATTTTTAATTTACATTTCATCAAAGTGTCTTGAAAGCCACGTCACACCGATGAAAAGTGGGTTTCAGCAAACGTCTCATGACGACGAAAAAATATAGAATCATTATGACTAGTGTAGCACAAGAGCATACGTTATTGCTCTAAAAGTTGATTACACATCTATAAAAATTATTTAAAAATCAATAAAATGTTGTATATTGTATTCGGTTTTAAATAACATACTCTATAGAATAAAAAGCATTTCTAACATATACTATTAGTTGTATGTTTTAATATAGAACAAACAAATTGCAATTCAAATTATGTAATTGACATTATTTGATATTACATGGCTTTATCAGTGATAATTATTTTTTACAAGGTATACAAAATATTTTTGTTTAATTTGTTTTAAGGTTTTGTATTTTGTTTATTGGTTTTTAATGTGTGGTGTTATTTTAAAGTTTTCCAAATTTATGGACCGAAATTTTTTCAATTCATTTCACATCTATTTCGTGCGTGTTTTGTTAGACAAGCTTTTGTTCACAGCTCTTCTTGAGAAGATAAAAAATCTTTACAAGATTTTTAATAAAAGTGATAGAAGAAAAACAACACTGAAAACCGAAAAAAATAAAAAAAAGACAAAGCACATGCGTATAGGACTGGCACCCATATGATGTACTTAAATAATACATCCCTCGCAACAGTTTTAATCCGTTTTCGATACCGATGCCGGTGAGATATCAATCTCGATAATTGTGAAATTTTCATACACTTCTCTTTGAAAAAAAAATTTTAATAACTGAATTTTTGTAAATCTTAAATTTTATAGCAGGCAATTAAAAAATATTAAGTCATACATAAAACATAGCATCTACATCACTGACCATAGTCCAACCGTAAGATTTTCTCTTATTTGTGCTGTGGAACCTTCATTCCTGCCAAATTTCATGATTAGGGCGCAACGCGAAGTATTCTATGGGTTTTGATTTATTTATATGTGACATAATAATATTAATAAAATAATATAAATTGCGTGTGGTAAAAATGACCGTATTTTCGTCTTAAAATAGAAAATTTATCAATATCAATTCGATATGTATACGCATTTCTGAGAAAAAAAATTTTGGGAGACAGACAACAGAGTGTTCTAATACGGATTTTTTTGAGGTACGGAACCTTAAATAAAACCCATAATTATCATTTACAACCTTGCCCATTTCCTTAATATATAGCTCATATTTCACACATTTAATACTCTTAAGTAGCAAATTAATTAGGGAAATTGTTAACCGAAATCAATAAATCATATACTAATTATAAAAGTAAATACAGACGGACAGATAGATATAGACACATTATTCTCAACAATTCATATTTTATTTATAAATGTATGCTTTCAAAATACCAACTTTAGTCAAAATATGAATTAATCTATTTATTAATGGTAGAAAAGCAATAACCTATACTTTCTGTAGCGATGGCTAAATTTTTTACTACACTAAATATCATTGGAATCAGTTACACTATTGTCAATAGAAAAACAGGTTACAGGTACAGAAGAAAACAGAAGTACAGAAAAAAACATGGATAATTAGAGAGCAAATAACTTATATTTATGGTACTATGTGTTCATCAATAACCCATATTTCAATAAAATATGTTTCATCGTTATTGAGTTATAAGAAGGCATATATACAAAGAAATAAAAATTCTAAAACTTTCTATAGAATTCAACCTATCTCCATATAAAATCTTACCAAAATCAGTTAAACAGTTTAGGCTTGTAATGTAACAAACAGACATATATCGAGATATACTTATTATTGCGCACACAACAACGTACAATATTGTAACAATTTATTATTAAAAGATCTAAATATGGAATGGGCCGGATATCACCGAGGCAATAAAAGCGGGCTCGAGCTGCCAAAAAATTCTACTACTAGTCTACTTCTTTAATATAGCAAAGGCCTTCGACAAGGTATAGCACGCAGGTCTTTTACATAAGCTCTATCAGTTAGAGCTCCCAAATCGTCTCGTTTCTATCATACACCAATATATTAGTAATCGCCACTTCACATTCAGATTAGAGAATACACACTCGTCAATGAGACCAATCAGAGCTGGGTACTTCAAGGCTCCACGCTCTTACCACTGCTGTACTCCTCGTACGTAAACGACATCCCGCGACCGTTAACAAGCGTCAAATTCACGCTTTTCGTGAATGACACTGCGCTTTTTTTGCGATCTAACTGTCTTCTAAACATTCTTCCGCAGTTACAGAGGGCCATTAATAAGCTGACACAATGGCTCCGACTCTGGAGAATAGAAGTAAACCCGGATAAATCAGTATCTATATACTTTAACAATAGCACACGAAAGTTGCCTATTCCAGTTTCAATAGATATCCCCCACCTAAAATTTTTGAATCAATCAATTCCGTGGCAATACCCTTATAAATACTTAGGCACTACGATCGATAAACTTCTTCACTTTAAAGATCATATCGCTCGTGTTAGGAAACTAGCATTATTTTACCTATCTCGTTTAAACGGAACGAATGGATAGGAAAAGTAAAATGTCATTACAAAAAAAGCGTACGATATATAGCATGTGCATCAGACCTTTCACGACATATGCGAGTCCAGTCTTTGCTCATGCAAAGCCTGATACACTACACTAACTGCAAGTAGTGCTGAATAAATTCTGTAGGAGAGCAATTAATGCACCATGGTAAGTCAAAAACTCTGTACTTCATCAGGATCTAGAGCTCCCAACCATCTCCAAATTTGTGAAGGATGCATCAGAGCGTTACTTCAATATTGCAAGTAGCCATCCAAATCCGTTATTAGTTTCGGCCGTATCATACGAGCCACCCCCTCCGTATCATTTCTGTACAAGACCACGGAATATCCTATCAGATCCGCCCTACGGTCTAACCGTCGAGGTAAAAAACTTATAGAAGTAAAGAAGACGGCTATAGACTAGAAGTAGAGGTTCCCCCACTCATTACGACCCTCGATGGTCATCAATCCGGTAAGCTCCCTGCGCCTCCCGGTGTCTCTTTAAAATTTCAGTCCGCACTGCAAACTTTACATTATCTTCTATGCCGAGGTGCTTACTTAAAAGGCACCCATAGGGCAGTCACGCGCTGACGGCATCTGTATGCCGGAATGGCCGCGTTTCAAACAAAGGTGTCAAAGCCGTTGGCTTTCGATATAGCAGTTGTAAGTTGTTCAGGAGGTTTTTAGTCCGTATGAGTCGAAAATACCCGTGTTCCCCGCCACATGGAAGGCCCATAATGAGTTTTTCTCCTCCTTTCCCTTTAGTAGTTCTTCACGGGAGAACTATTAAAAAAAATGTGTTCGTTTTTTAGGACGCAGAATCGGCGAAACGTTGGCAGCTCGTCCTACAAGTGTAACAAATAAAGAAGCGAAAACTCTGCCCAGCTTTTCATTCGCCGTCTGAACGCGAAACTAGCAACACGTCCCCAAGATTTATTTTCTCAATTATAACTCAGTATGGATAGACAAACATACTTAACGGTATGCTTTGAACTCTCATTTGCAATAATTAATTGTCAACTATTAAAGTTAAAAACTAAACTTATTAAAATATTGCTGAGATTACCTTAGTCAACTGTCAATTGTAAAGTTAAAACAACGTATTTTGATATGTTTAGCTTTTATTCTTAGCAATTAGCAGATAATTAACTCAAATGAGAACTTGAACCACACCGCTGCTAAAGTCTTACTTATTATTCTAATGGTTAAACTGCTTTGAACCTCTTGTAGACAATGATTATATATACACATTAGCTTTTGTCGTCGCCCGCTTGAGAAAAAGTAACGTCCTTTAACTTTTACATTGCTCCTCTTCTAAATCTGAAGTTAATCTTTCCGATATCAGTCTCAACCTTAATCCTAATTTCAGTCTCCATTTCGACTACGGACTCATACTGATGTCTATACCGATCCCTTTCTAACACATTATGTATAATATAATAAGGCCACAAGGCTGTATATTTTAACCTTAATTTAAAATCAGTTTAAAATTTCATAGGATATGTGTTATATACGCACTATGTGCGGATGTACTAAAAAATTAAAAAACGACACACAAAATTAATAAAAGACGGGGGTCCAAGTCTGTTTTTCGATTTTTTTCTGTTTTGCTTTATCATATAAACACTAAACAAAATGTTATATAGTATAACATAACTCTATAAAAAATTAATCAGTATGAGTTAGGTTCTCGTTAAGGTCCCGACCTGGATGTAAAAAAAATTGAATTTTTTTTTGGTAAATGCCCGACATAATTATAATGGTACAAATCCTTCGGTGCGTGAGTGCGAACGGTACTTTGTCAGTTTTTTTTATTTTTAATATTACCTATTGATTGGCCATTTATTTGAAAAGTCCTCCGATTTTAAACATATTCCTATCACAAACGGTTATCATATATAATTATTATCTATGGTATGAATATGCATCTTCATATATATATATATATTTCTTTAATATAATCATAATGTAGCAATTATTCGAGAGAAAAATTAAAAGACAATATTCATCCCCGGCCACACACTCTCGAACTTGATAAATAGCCCTCGGCGCTCTTCCGCCGGCACCGTGAACCGCACAATCGAGTAGGCCAATCACGTTGGCGGGGACTTTAATAAATGTCACGTTTATGTGGACGGAAATGAAAAATGGGAGTTTATTCGGACACGGGCCGGGGCCGCGCGTCGTCAACAGCCTCCATAATATATTACAAGTCCTCGCCGAAGTTAAATTAATAATACCAGAGTCACGGGCCCGTCGCTTGTCGCGTTATTAATGTCGCGCGACGTCGACGCGGGCGCCGGCCGGGCGGCGGCGGGCCGGGCGGGGAGCGCAGGTGCGGCCGGCTCGTAGATTGGAAGTTCATTAATAGCAATTAGGAATTTTGGATGATTATTAAAAAAAAAATGAGGAAAATGTTGCACCTTCGTCAAAACCAAACTTAGAATCTTGTAGGACTTAGTCGACTACGTATAATTAAATACGTGAAATGTGTTTGGCCAATCGGGTCTCGGGATAACAATAAATTGTTACCTGCACAATCGAGCTTTGCTAGGCGTCTTTAGAGTTCGACGTGGGGCGAATTATAATTTCCCACAAGTTGTTTATATTTAACTCTGACAATAAATTTAAGTATATTATATAAATATAACAGGTATAGTCCCATTTATAGTTAATATTATGTAATATAATTTGTTGTTGACAACCACTAACGTAGCAACAATCTAATTACGTCAAACTTCTATTAAATGGCGCTAAGCAACATTTAGATTTTTTTTATTACCTCATCTTTCCTGGCAAGATTCCTGTAAACGTGGGTCAATCTGAAAGTCATTAGAAAAACGAAATTGAGTAAACAAGCAAATTATTTTATTATTATCGTTTTTAAAAATAGTGTCATTTGAGATCAATAAAACACTTTGCCCACTCGAACTTAGGGGTCGCTTCAACGGCCTTTTTATATGCAGCCACTGCTTCCTCTGCGTCCATAAACCATTTTCCTCGAAATTTGTCTTTTATTTTAGGAAATAAATAAAAATTGCATGCTATGAGATCGGGGCTTTAAGGTGGGTGAGCCATTATTTCTATACCTAATGTCCACAAATAGTTAGGTGTATGTCTAGCGGTGTGTAGTGAGGCGTTGTCATGATGACGGAGAATCCTACTGCGAAGTCATTTATTTCAAACTTTTTCCAAAACAAGAGGCAAACAATTGTTAGTGTAACAGTATTCGGTGACTGTTTTTTTTTATTTTCTAAAACAATTATTGCGTAATGACCTCTCATTCCATATTTTTCCAACGTTTCGACATTATTTTACTTTAAACAAATACCCACTGAGCAGACTATTTTCTGGTTTCGAGATCATAACAATAAATCCAGCTTTCACCACCTGCAACTATGTCTTATACAGCATTTGAGTCGCCACCGGCAAACTTTGGCATCATTTCGCGGGATGTATTAACACGACCTAATTTTTAAGCTTCGCTCAAATTATGATGTATCCACCGAGTGCAAAGTTTCCTTACCGCTAAATGTTCACGAAAGATTTTGTGCATTTGATGCATAACAATACCTAAGCTTTTCCGAATCTGCTGATAGGTTATTCTTTTTTTTCAGTCTCTATTGTGAGCCACACAGCGCTGATGTCTTTGGTAGCCGCCGTAGAAGAACGTCCCTTACGCAGATCGTCAGTCAGATTAGTGCGACCCCTTTTCATCTAGTTAAATCAGTTATAAATAGTGACAAGAGATGGAGCTTTATCATGAAAGGGCAACCGAAGTCTGCCATGATTTTTCTGTTTGTTTAAATGGCAAAAAAAATATATAAAAAATCATTGAACAAATAAGTTTTCGCTTTAAATTCATGTAATATTTAGTAAATTATTTAATTAGTAAAAACTAATGAGTGATAAATACAATATACATAATGATGTTGACAGCAACCTCCATTTCTTAAATTTAAATATTTTTTATTTTTTTTTAATTTCTAGGTGGTCAGTTCTAAAAGTTTTAAGTGTCACCTACGTATATATCATTTGAGAAACAATACTTTATAGAAGCAAAAATTTACATTGAAACAATGAGGACTGTTCCTAAGATACTCATATACACATGTGTATATACACACGCGACGCTCGCACGCACGTACGCACGCACGCACACACACTCATGTATATATCGTACTCATTAATTGTATATATAAATGTGTGTGTATATATACATATAAACTTAAGCAGTATGATAATATTTCAAGAAGTAGAATTAAACTTCAAAGCTAATTTTATTTTACTGCAAATCACGAAAGGTTCATTAATAAATTATATTTCTAATTTTCATTATAGATGAATTGGTATCTCAATAAATTTAGCGGGTTTCGAGCGACTTATTTATGACTCGAAATTTGTAAGAATTTTTTTTTTTTATTTAAAATGTTATTATATATTTACTATATTATCTATTAATATATTAAAATAAATTGCGGATACTAAACGTGTCCGCTAACTACTCAATTCATAAGGAAACTCAAGAGTTACTCAACCTGGATGAAAATAACTACATTTGAAATTTCTCCGCGAGATAAAATCCGAGAAGATGAAATCTATAGATGAACCAGGTTAACTGATATAGCTAGAATTAGTAAATTGAATATGAATAAATAACAATTGCCAGGGAATATTGACTTGATAATATAATAGATGGGAGGAAGATTCCTAGGTGAAGACCACGAACTGAACTTCACAGAACGGGACAGTCTCCTACTAACCTCGCCTAAAGACGTAGTAAAGTTCATGAACTGCCGTTAGTTGAAGAAGAAAAGGCAGGCTTATATACACCAGTGGACGTCCATTGGCTGAAAAGAAAGAATTAATTAAAGTAAACTGTATCAATGGTGTGCTTGCGTTCAGAAAATTTTATTATTTGTCGAAGTATCTAATTTATCACGACAATTTAAATCTCAAAGGTTTAAAAAACAGTGAGAAGGCGAAATCTTACAGTAGTTAACACGCTTAGGTTCATGACAACGCTCCTTTCAGATTTCTGATGTGTCAAATTTGTAACACCCCACTGCAAGGCTTCCTCTTCCACAATCTTTTTATTTAAATTTTGGGGGTTTGAGTTTAAGCCCCAGACTTATGCGCTCGCCTAATGCAGGCAAGGAGCTATTATGAGCAGTGCTATGAAAGGTGAAGCATCAACGGCCGTACTTGCTGTCCGAGACACAGAGCGAGTGGTTTAAAATGACTTCAATTTATGAACTCATCGACGAATTCATCTATGATTAACATCTGAACTCAATATCATTTGGTTCGAAGCCAACACATTTGAAATACTTAAGAAAGTCATCTTTGCCAGTAACATAGAACAGGAACAGACTTCGATAAGAACGTATTATAATTTTACTCTAATTTATTTTCATTATTGAAAGCCTTGGGAGCTGAGAAAGTAATATTAAAAGGAAAAACAAATACGAATTAAATACGAATTCAAAAATGGCAGATTAATAAATGAATACGAGTAGACAAATAATTAATATTTCACAAAACAATTATAATGAAATACTTACAATCGCTAAATAATTTTCTTTTAAAAGTCGCATATATCTTAAGTATTTGTTACCCAAAATGCCAATACAACCCTGAAATTTGTCCACCGGAAATAGAGCGAGGGCCCTTTGAAAACTAATTAATGACCGCCTGCTAAGGAGCAGCTGAGTCAGGGGCGCGGGTGGGCGGGAGCGGGCGCGGGCGCTGCCGGTCGCGGGTGCGGACGCCGGCCGCAGCAACTTCTACCCGGAACTACAATTAGCAGCCGTCAGTTTTCTGGCTGGCCGCACGCGCGCGCCCACGCTTCTCGCTTACAGCGCTACGGTTTAATTTCTGTCTGAGCTGAAAGGGTCGTTCAGCGAGAGCTCTACCGAACATGGTGTAAGGTTACGCCTTGTTTACGTATCGTTGTATGTATATAAAGGACCGATGGCCCTTCATATACCTTTCAACCTCTTAGAGCTTGGAAACAAAAGATAACCAAGAATACATTGCAGGCATATTTTTATAAGAAAATAAGACAAAAAGTAAAATATTCAAGCAAGCGCTTACATAATATTGGAACTTTAGTTATTATTTCACAATTTGTTAAACTACATAAGTGCAGAGTTAGAAAAATACAATTTTAAAACTGGCTTCGCATATAGACTGTAAACCATTTCTAAACAAAAAGTGTCTTTCAGTTTTCAGAATTTCAAAATTTCAGTCCGTGAAGATCATTATGACGTGAGTTCTATTATTACTGTGTAGTACCTAGGTCGATCTGAAAGTTCTTAGAAAATCAAAAACTGAGCACACTATCAAGTTATTCGTATTATTATTGTTTTTCAAAATAGTGTCCGTTGAGATTAATACATCGCTCCATTCGATAGAACCACTGAGAGAAACACTTTGCCCACTCGCACTTAGGGCTCGCTTGGACGGTCTTTTCATATGCTTCTTGGGCATTCGTAAAACACTTTCCTCGAACTTTACTTTTATTATAGAAAATAAATACATCTGTTATAACTTTCTTCTTGACGTAAATGCCAACGAATGTCATAGAAAATCATTGCACAAAAATTTTCTTTTGTTGACATTAGACAAACAATTTTCTTTTTCCCGCTAACTTTTTGAAACAAATAGATGGATGTAATGTATGTAATAAAGGTGACAAAAAGTACAATTTTTTTAATTTAAGTAGCAAAGGAATAGTCTAAGATCCGAACTTAAATCGACCTTCACCGAGCTGATAATAGAATGAAACATATTTTATAACAAATTTCGTATATTACAAAATATATTAAAAATGGGTTTGCTAAAAAAATCCTGGACAGACTATTTTTAATGATTTTTTAAAAAATATTTTTTTATTAAATGTTGCAACATCAAGATAATAAGAAAATTTTTATCCTTACTTAAAGTATAAAACGTATAGAATGTGCAGCCGTTGGGTTGTCTATTATTCACCTGGACAAACTACTCGGTTGTCAGGTAGAAACAGATATGTCGATGCCAGTTATCTTCACTTGATTGGATAACAGAAAAAAATATTTTTTATTATTAAAATTATAAAAAAAATTATACAATATAAGCGCTGTATTATTGCAAACACGCTGATATAGGGTTGTCTGCAAAAAATTCGGTCCGGTTTAAAATATTTTTTTAAAAATAATTAAAAATAGTCTGTCCAGGATTTTTTTAGCAAATCCATTTTTAATATGTTTTCTAATATACGAAATTTGTTATAAAGTATGTTTCATTCTATTATCAGCTCGGTGAAGGTCGACCTAAGTTCGGATCTTCTACTAGAACACAAAATGGAGGGTAAAGTTATTTTTGATAAATGAGTTAATTTGATTTGCTTTTATTACAATGCTAAATTAAAGTGAAATGGAAAATAAAAAATTAAATGTATTGTTTCAAAGTTACTTTATATTATGTAACTTGTAGAAATAAGATTATGGTCCAAGAGAAACACGAAAAAACGTTGCAAATGCGTCGAAAATGTCAGGTGATCCCTTGTACCCATCTCGCTGCAACATCGAGTATGCAAAGCAAGTTAAAAAGCATACTATGCTGAAAAATTTTGCAATGAAGTTTTTTTTTTATCGTATTTTCGAATAGCAAACGATTGCTCTTGCTGTCATGCCAACTGCTAAATAGTAGGTGGTTTCCGCCGTCCAGGGATACTTGCAATACAAGAAGAGTCACCAATGTTTTGCCGGCCTCTTGGTAGGAATAGGATATCCGACGGAGAGCGAGTGTGGTGTGATAGAGGAGGGAAACGGAGGGAGCTGGGGAGTGATGGAAATTATACTGGGCCTTAGTGAGTGATTTGTCAATAACACATGCAAACACGAGAAAAAAACACTTACAAACGTAATTATTTCTTATTCGCCTCAAATCTCGTTGAGGTTACTACGGAAATTGAATTGCTTTGACTATTTATCTCGCTCTAACATAAAGGTATATTATATAATAATTTTAGTTCGAATGGCGGAGTATACTAAATATATCTATGCTAGAAAATGACTTAGACAAACGTGTTGCATTCGGGGATTGCCGCGGTAAAGCTATTGCATAGTATTTTTTATCAACTTATGCAATTATAATTATTTATTTGTTTTATTTATGCAGTATTTTTTTCTTTTGTTTTTTTTTCTTTGATATTAATTCAAGTTACACTTTTTGAGCGTCATGACCGATAAGAAAACAATTTTTTTCTTTTAATAAATAAATAAGAAGTTAATATTGTTCAAAATATTTTTATTATCTTACAATACATGTAGGTTATTCAGGAATATTTATCACTGAATATTATATATTGAATATTTAATTTAATAAATGCACTTTGTTCATTCATATTTAAAACACTTTGTACACAAATTATACGAGTACAGATATTCACTGTTGTACATAGATGATAAATACCTATACACCTATATACATTCTCACAAACAGCTGATTACGTATTCGTCCGATTTCGGAGCAGCTCGTCTCGATTCGTGCGAGCTACGTAGAGTCGTACCACGAAGTAAATACAAAGAGGAGGTGCCCTAACGCCGAAACTCTAAGCAGGCATGAGTCGCCAGATTGCGGGGCGAAGAAGGGGATTACGCATGCGCAGTAACGCCGATACAACCAATGCCACCTAGAAGCGAGTTGCTGAACTAAAGAGACAAGCGTGATATTTCAAAAAAGTCATTAAAAGTTCTGCTATTCATCGATAGATGGCAAAAGTAAAAGTATCACCGCTGTGCCGGTTGAAATGGGGGTGTTAGGTTATTTTCGTTACGGAATTTCTGGATTCGGTCTCCATGCTCAAGGCCCGCGATAGAAGCTATGCAATAGCTTAAAAATATGGAATATTTGTATTTAAGGGAACTTTTATTCAAATTGTCAGAAAGAATTACTTCACTGTTTACAAAATATTTTGGGAGAGTAAAGGTTATTAATTTCGATAAATATTTTACTAATAGCTTTAAAATGTATTCATACTGTACTATAATGATTAGAATTTTCATAAAACAAATCTTTGTATATTCCGTCATTTAAGAAAAAGAAATCTCAATAATTAGGCAATCAAAAAGATTTTTACGTTTCATTCAATTAAATCAATTTTCGGTTAGTTTATTTATTTGATTTCATTAAAATAGACATATATATATATATGGAAAAAGAGAGAATTTTGTGATAGAAAATAACACTACACCTATGCCAAAGAATTATGTGTGTATGTATAAAACATGGAATCGGAGCTTTATTTTAGTATGAAGGAATTTTTAGTGGTAGTAGAAAAGAAGCATATTTAAATCAAAGTAGTACTGACATAGACCACAAGGGTCAAAGTGTTTCAGAAGAAGATGAAACCAGCGTAATAACGTTTCATTCCTATAAGAATGCAGGTAATAACTATCGGAGAAGTCTTAAAATATATTCACCATATTATGGTAATTTCGCGGGGCGTCGTCGGACGAGGTAGAACTCGGCCGCAGTCTGGCGTCCGAAATCAGCGCCACCTGTTACTAGATCGAGTTTCAATTCGCTTTTTTTTCTTCTTTCATTAAATTCAAGCGAGCATAGCGTTATGCAAATACGAGAGTTCCCGCGATGCTGTTCCTTAGCGTTCCACAAGGAAATTGGGCAGAAAACCCTTTGATATTCCGTTCCCGTGCGAGAATATTTCTCGAGAATCCTGCTCAATCCATTTCCGATCCGAGAAAATAGCGCCCGCAGCGCCCCCGCCCCCGCTGGCCGCGACCTGACCGCCCTTGTAATATAACGGCGTCTTAATACGCACATCTTCGCTAAGAGCTATTACTACTTCCATCGCTTTAATGCACATTCAAAGATATTCGCTCGTTTTACATTTTAGGGGCTTATAAATATTTTTTTTACTTTATAATACTAGTGGAATTCAAAATTAGATAATAATGAAATTGTATAAAACCGGGCAAGTGCAAATTCGCTTCGCATGTTATTTTTTTAAATCTGAACCGAACTTGTTCATGATAGGTAAAAAAAGATATGTATGGCATCGAATTATAGAGATAAATCACTGAATGTATTGTCCGTTTTTCGATTCTCTCTTATCATATATTCTTGAATACGCGGATTAAGCCCGAGTGATTCTAATGTTTATTATAAGGTATTCTAATATTTCATTTTTTGACTTAATTTTAAACAAATATTGCATCGTAATAATGCAAATTCCACTACAAAATGACATTCAATAACATACTTATTTTCAACAATATTGACGTGGAGAAGAAATTTATACACTAAAAAAAAAATGAAAATCTCATTTTGTGCTAAGACTGATGCTAAAATAAAATTGGACATTGATGCAAACTGATTGCAATATCAATCTCAATTCCAATACTTTTTCGAGTAGTATTCAGCTAGCAATAGTGCAGGGACCGAAAATGGATCGGATTATCAAATTATGTCCTCGGGTTTGCTTTTAGAAAACATTCCAAGCATATAAAATTATAAGCAATTTTCTACATTTTGAATTTCTATAATATTATACGTATTGTTTGATTTATTTATTTGAATTCCAAAATGCAGTACATTTTATAATTTTAAAATCAATAGGCAACATTTATTTTTGAATTTTATTTGAATTATAGCAATACTTTGAGTTCATCTTCGTATCAATACACCTGTTTTCGCTTGTTTGTATTTCATATCAAGTATTTATTGTTTACATTTTCTGGAATCAATTTCGTATATATTAATGCTGCACTTCGTTGTCTCTACTTATCCATTCGATACCTACATACGTATCAGCCAGCATTTCCCATCGGATTGCGTGAAGATCTGAAGGTCTGAGACTAAAATTAGTTCTGAAATAAAAATGTTGTGGGAGTGTATGCCTCATCACAATTTTTAATTCACTGGAATGGTTAAAATTTGATAGAGATTCTCCGTGCAACTGAACATAAATAAAGAAAAAAGGTCGAGTTAAAGAAGGCAGAAGCGACTTTAAACTCCACACCTAGGTTTATTGATTGAATTTTTTGAAGAACTATCTTCCTCTACATCTCCGCTGGACTCGCTTCAAAGATACAGCCTCAGCGGAAAATTATGATCTGACTCCGCCTTCCGCTCTTAATTCGAAACTGACACTCCGATGCGGTCGCGTTAATGCACACAATGGATTAGTGCACCGTATTCTCAAAATTATATACAGTGGCAAATAAACTTTCCTTTTGTCTTGGTGCCTTTTTCGCTCCCGCCGCGTACTCGCATTTTTCTTTTCATCGAGCACTAACCGACAAGCTTAACACTGCTGTTTACTTTTATTTCATACATACGACTAGCTTTTGTCCGTGACTCCGCTCGCGTGGACATCGAGTGAATTCTTTCATCTTTTATATCGACCGATCAAGCTGTCAACTACCATCTCGATGATGTTCATTTTTTTCTATTTCAATCCAGGTTACGCTTATTTCCTTTTGGTCACGATCTATATTCCAGTTCTGTTCATAACTCCATCCTCGGCTCTACCAGTATGAACACACAATGAATCCTTTCATATTTTATATCAATCGACGATCATTAACTATGATCCTTATCTCGGTCCCTGTTTCGATTTCATACCAAAAGAATCCATATTCTTACACCAAATTCTTACATGTGATGCCGCTAGTTTTTATATTATGAAACGATTTCACTTAAGCTCTAGATTTTGATCCCGGACTTGCTTTCAATTCTGATTCCGAGCCAATATTGATCATGAATCTTTCTTGAACATTGTTGTCACCAATAACCAATCAATAAGAAAAGAACATTCTACAATAGTACAAGGGAAGCCGCGCGGAAAACTTAATAAGTTATAGCCTATATATTATTCTGATGTTTAATCTAATATATTTGTCTAAAATTTCAGTTAATTGTATTAAGTTATGAAAGCGTAATTGAGTATCTGAACATCATGAACATGCAACATTGATAATATCAGTAGGATTGTAAAAAGTGCGTTCATTTGCCGCCGAGATTGAGAGCAAGGCCACATATACAGAAGTGTGAGTTATTTTTTCTTTCTTCCGATCGTATTTGTAGGATGTTTAGGACATATTGTGTTAAACAAGAAAATTTCGTTCCGCAATCAAAATGAACTAGAAGCAATGCCAACTCTTAAGTTTGCCTAAACTTAAATTATACCATCCAGACTTTACTTACACGTAATCGGTGTGTACACACACAAAATCAAATTAATAACTATTCTTCACTTGACAACTGGTTGTTGCGAAACTAGAGTCATAACAGAAGTTCTATCAATTACGCTTGTTATTCAATGTCTGGAAAGTTTACAAGAAGACATGAAAGATAAAAAATTGTGCTACGATTTCAAAAAAACTTACTTCGCAAGGTAACTTATAATCGTCGTATAAAATCTAAGAAAGTTAAAATTTGTTACCGAATTTAAAAAATTGGTCTGTACGTTTTTTTTTCAATCTTGGTTCAATATTAATTTTTATTTCCTTATCTAAGCGAGTAAATAGCACAATAGCTTGACATATTAAATTATCATAATCCAATTTGGAATAAATCATGAAGGTTCATATAGATACAAACATATAGACGAGTCAAAAACAAAACTTTCTCTTTTGAACCAGGTTAAATGTTGAATAAATGACATGAAAAAATAATAAGCAAAATAGATATTTAGTTTACAGATATATTTTTTTTCTCTACCAACAGACGGGGATTAGAATTAATTTAAAAACGGTGGTCACTGCCCTATATATACTTTTGTACATTTTATTTGAAAATTTTAAACATTATATACGATCAATGCAGTAGAAATAGAAGTGCTAGAAGCCGCAATAGCTTTTCATGTAACTAATAATCATTTGACCATTGTGATATCATTATGAAAATACGTGTCTTTATCACCATGGATTTAAGTCGTGAAAATTTCCTTACAATGATTTATTACGATTTTCGGCGTGGGCTAACTCAAAAACAGTGCACCAATCAACTGACTTCGACTTTTGGAGATGAAGCAACAACAAAAACCACTGTACATCACTTTTTTAGTGAGTTTAATCGTGGGCGGTCTATGCTCACGGACGAATTTAAAGAAGGTCGTCCTAAATCGGTTGTTGCGGGAACAAATAATACAGGATCGTCATGTTACATATCGCGAGATAGAAACGTCCCTGGGCATAAGTACGACGAGCATACATATAAGATATCATCATCATCATCATCATCATCATCATCATCATCGCTTCAGCCAGTCGCAATGACTGAAAGGGACAAGTCCCGATACACCGAAGGGAGCGTAAATATCGGGGGGAGTGTAGGTTCTAGCTTGGGTTAGGAGTGACGGGAGTGTAGAGCCAGCCGGTATTCGTGCAACCTTTAGCCAGAAACTGGATTCGGGGTAGGTAATAGATAGTGTGTCAATAAATATAGTGGGGAAGGTATGTTCCTTTTGTTGACGAGCATACATATAAGATATCACAAGAAAATTTGATCGTAAAAAAATTTATTCGCGTTGGATTCCGCACAAGTTCAGCATTGATCAAAAGCAGGCTCGTGTCAATTGGTGCAAAAAATAATAAAAGAATAAAATTATGGCGTGTCAAAATCTGTTTTGTACTATCTACACAGGTGATGAATCTTAGATCTATGCGTATGACACCGAAACTAAACAACAGTCAACAGTGTGGGTGTTCCAAGATAAGCAGAACCCAACAAAAGTGATTCGAGTCAAAAGCACTTTTAAGCAAATGGTTGCCTGTTTTTTTTTTTATATAAATGGACATGTGGTCACAGTTCTACTATATAATCGTAAAACGGTTGTTCGGAGTGATAGACTGCCATTTGTTTGAAGAAACAAAAAAGAACAACTGCGTTTTTATTTATCTCCAAACATCAAGAATATGTTACGTGGTCAACGTTTTTCGAGCCGTGAAAACGCTGTTTATGGGTTCAAAATGCACGTTTTTGAGGTATTTCAATCAGAATGGAAAAAGTGCTATATAAATTGATTTCAGTGTATGCAAAAGTGCATTGATCATCATGGCGAATATTTTGAAAAGCAATAAAAACATTTTAAATGATAGATGTTTTGTTTATTTTGATATTGCGGACAGATAAGAAACAGCCCTCGTAATAACTCACAAGATGCAAACGATCAATTTCTTTTGTATTCCAATTAGCATTCTAAAATTGACTCCAAAATGAAAATTCATTTATTTTCTCTCTATGGTAGTGATCAATATACCAGACCCTGTATTATGTACCACACGTATTTTCTTCCAGTATAATCGGAGAAAATAGGTTGCATCAAACGGACAGACAGACGTGAGTGGTCATATAAAGTTCCTTTTAACATACGCTTAAATCATTAATTTAACATGTGCTAATTTAATTATTCCAAATTGAAACTGAAGAAACACAGAACGCGATATTTGATTTTTGTAAACCAAACAAGTTTGTATAATAAGCCGTGCCGTCCACCCTTTTACCAGCCAGTCACTAACAGACGCGAGTAAGCAATCACCTTGTCCCCTCTGCCGACACCTGCAAAATTATAGAACGTTTTTGTAACGTCTTTGCGGTGGCGGCGAAGCGTCTGCGTACACCGACGATTAAATCTCCGGCGAACCAGCACTTAAGGCCGGGCGGTCGCACGACCCGTTTGCCTTTTCGAGGAGACGGCGTGAGATCACGGCACGAAATTGAAATATTACAAACCGTAACACGAATTCCCCGATTCGCATATAAATTGCCAGGCGCATATTTTTCGGGGGCAAACATCCCTCTCGCGAAAGGAACGGAATGTCATTGCGCCAGGCTATTACGGCCGCTGCGCCTCGACAATTTAATAAAGCGCCACTGATATGTGCAATAACGAATTCTTCACTGAGGTAATGCCTATGCTAAGTGGACGTGTCAACTGATTTACCGTCCGCATAAATCCCCAGCGCCGGCGCCGGCGCCCCGCGAACATCATTAAGATATGTAATGCTCTCGCCTCTTGGGTAGTTTTAAGATAAAACATATGCGTATAATATATGAATCTAATTTTATTTATTTTTTTTTTTATAAACTTTTAATGTTGTTGGATACTGTTAGCCTACCTGATATATCTGCGCGTACATAAACTTGTTTTCATTCTCGCGTTACTTCCGGTTATATAGAAATTAATCGTTCTAGTATCAAACACTATCTTCATCACTTACGCAGGCTAATCTAGTATTGAAGTCGATGATACGAAATGACAGTCCGCGTTTTACTTGAGTTACATTTATGTTTTCGATTTTTTAAAAAAAGTCCAACTGATGATGCAATCTACTATTGCATGACAAATTGCATAAATCTTAATTATCAACACATTATTTTACTTTTTTTTTTGTTAATATCAAGTGTACTACAAAGTTGTAAATACATAGTTACTTTAAAACAACTTAATTATCACTGGAAAAGTCACCAGGCTTCGTGAAATTGAAACAGAATAAATATTGTTACTTGGTGATTATAATACTGTTCGATACGCCGCCATATTTTGTCTACAAAACAATTTAATACCACAGATATTTTATCAATGCGACTCATATTGAATACGACGAAGTATTTCAGACGTACGACGCCTTGTTTGATACACCGTCACGTATGCGCGAGTCCGCCGGGGGGCGCGGCGAACGCAGAAACAATAACGAGAACGTACATTCCCTCGTTCCGTTTCAAAAACTTCTTGAAAAATTCGTACCGGATTATCAATAATACTATAAATATACTAATTTAGTCGCGGTTTAACGGCTGATAATGTCTAAAAACGGGCCCATATAGGATTGGTTTTTACGAGGGCTGTTATTTATGTGTCCGTAACATCAAAAAGAAACAAAACGTTTATCATTTAATATGGTTTTATTGTTTTACAAAATATTAGCCATGATAATCAATGCACTTTTACATAAACTGAAATCAATTTTTATAGCATTTTCTCCATTCGAACTGAGGTATCTCCAAAACGTGTATTTTGAACGCATCAACGGCCTCTTCGCGGCTCGAAAAACGTTAACCAGGTAATTTATTCTTCTATTTCTCTTCTTGGGAATAAATAGAAATCGTTGCGTGCCAAATCGGGGGTGTACGGCGGATGATCCGTCAATTCGAACTTTTGACCTTCCGAAAACCGAATTGTTGAGGCCGACGTGTGACAGTTAACATTGTCTTGACGTGGAATGATTCTGCGTTGTCGGTTGTTCTGTTTTTTTCTTATTTTTTCAAAAACTTCTGGCAAACAAATGGTCGTGTGCCACTTTAAATTAACTCTTTTACTATTTCATAACTGTAACTGTACTGTAACCACAATTTATACCAAAAAAACACGCAACCATTTGCTTAAAAGTGCTTTTGGCTCAAATCACTTTTGTTAGATTCGCTTTGTCTTGGAACACCCACACTGTTGACTGTGGTTTAATTTAGAGGTCGTAGGCATAGATCCAAGATTCATCACCTGTGTAGATATTACAAACAGCTTTTGACGCGTTATGATTTTATTTTTTTATCATTTTTTTCACCAATTTACACGAGCCTGTTTTTGATCAATGCTGAAGTTGTGCGGAATCCAATGCGTACATTTTTTTTTTATAGCCAAATTTTCCTGTAGTATCTTATATGTATGCTCGTCATACTTATTCCCAGGGACGTTTCTCTCTCGCGATAGGTAACATGACGATCTTGTATTTTTAGTTCCTGCACAGCATCAATATTTTTTGGTACAACAACCGATTTAGGGGCGAACTTCTTAAAATTCATCCGAGAACATAGACCGCCCACGAATAAACTCATTAAACCAATAATACACAGTGCTTTTTGATAGTACTTCATCCCCAAAAGTCGAAGTGAGTGAAGTGATCAATGCATTATTTTGATTTAGCCCTCGCCGGAAATCGTATTAAAACATTTCACGAAAATTTTCACGAGTCAAATCCATGAAACAAACTATATTCTGCAGCCAATATATACATATATATCAAGGTCTTCATGCAGATGTGATATAACTACAAAAACGCAATTTTACAGGAGAAGCAAATTAAAATATTTTGAAGGTAATTCTGAGATAAGTGTTTACCCAAAGTGTGATAATTATCAAATTTTACTTAGTAGAAGGAATTAATTTTACACTTTTTTGTATAAGTAGATGAAGAAATAAAATGCACGTAGATGCGACTCAAAAAGTCAATTTGGCATTTTTTGTACTTACGCCCTATCTGCATGAAGCCCTCGATATATCTGACTTCCCACGTGTATCATCCTAGTTATTAGGGAAAACCCCATCGAAATTCCGTTATTACGTAATTTTCTTTAAACCGGTTTCAAATAAACCTTATTTTACATCGCTCGTAATTATTGTCGAGAATCGCCTTGTTCCGATACGTGACTTTCCTCCGTCGCTTATCCCACACACGGTCCAGCAATAAGCGGTTGCAGTGGTCTAGTGCTTGTAATATGAATCGCTGCTAAGCTATGCAATAAAGTTGGCGCCGCACTCTCTCACGATTTATCGACACAATAACGCTTTCATGGCTTCCTTTTTGGCCGGCTAAAGAAAGTGTTTAGATAAAATGGAAAGTGCACATTTTCGTAACTTTAGCAATGACCTAACGCTACGTAAATTCTATGACTTTTACAAAGGATAATATGTATTTTTCGGTTTAAAAACAATTTTAATTCTTTTTTGGGGTGTCTTAAACAGTATTGCGGAATAGGTTGATTAACGATCTATAGCGGCGATCTATAATAAATACTGTAAAATTTCATGGGATACAACACGCTGAAAAGGAATATACCTTAGAAGTCGTCTGTAGGTCGGAACCAACGTAGAAAATAAGTTTCCGAATCATATGTAAAGAGGTTCCCGTTAAACGGGACGCTCTGAATTCTTACTACGGAAATTACAATACATTTCCAATATCCCCGCGCCGCGCAAACGCGCTGCATCCGATAAAATATACCCGCGACATTTGCAATTGAATGTACGCGCGAAGCGTAATGGACGGTACGCAACGCAATAAAGTGGATGCCACAGAAAATCCCATCTACGTCGTTTCCGAAAGACTTGTCCTGGTCTATACATGCTCTATACTTGTATCTTGGCACAGAAATTCTATATGAAGGTATTTCTTTAAGTGATTAAACTGCGTTTATACATATATAGAAGAAAATCGAAGTAGTAAACAAAACTACATATATATTGCATGAGTTTATAAACAAATACCTTTTTGTATTTGTACTATCACAGATTATGCAGCTCCAGCGTAGAGAATGGGTTTCATCTGAAAAAATACAAATCCTAGTACAGGCTGAAGCGATATCTCTTATGGAAAGTCAAAAATATAAGATGACAATCGTGTTGTACGAAAAGTATCGAATTATTTCCTTTGTTTCTATGAAAGGGCGACTTTGTAAATATGTCTCGATGTATAATGAATATGTGAAACATTGAGCTAATGATATGACTAATAATGACTAATGAACACAATTTTTTAGAAACACACTAATAAAGTAAACTTAGAACGTAAGTAAGTTCGATAAAAATTTGCTAAGACTAAGAATTCATCTGATAGTTAATACTTGGCTGTTAGACAGAAGATTTTATTGTCGCTAAATTGTTAGAATTGTTATTGTTTTTTACGTGTCATTAGGTAGACTTTCGTTACATTATTTTGTAAACTTTTGTGTCTTTGAATATGAGATCAACTTGGAGCTTGTGAACAGCTGCTCCCTCACTTCACATCACACCGCTCGCGGATGTAATAAACATGAGCGGAACTAGACCACGATGATTGTCTATTGTGTAAATAGTACGGTTCCCACTACATTTGTCATTTATAATAATAAGATGTATAATTCAAGAACTATAAATGAGTTCCGATTAATTCATATCTTAACCATGATATACATCTGTACATATATAAACGAAATACCACTAACTGACTGACTTATCACGCGATCTCAGAAACTGTAGATCCGATTGACTTGAAATTTGGTGTAGTTACTCTTTTTGGGGCGTTGACGCTCATAGAGAACAGGTTTTAAGCAAATTTCAAATAATATTCATAATTGTTTTGTCTAGGCGTGCGATGCCGCGATCAAATGCTAGTAGATCGATTAATCATCGATAATTTCTTTCTTTATGTAATTACGTAGACGTCTCATCTGTGTTAATCGGTCTTTCCATTAAGACCGCAGTTGAGAGCATACGTACATACCCACTCACAATCGTCATTACTTATAGCGCTCGCTAAAATGGCAAAAACATACGTAAATATGAAACTGCCGAACGTCGATATTTCAATATCGTCCGCTTACAACGGATTGGACAGCAGTTTCGATACATACCCCGGCGCCGGTGCCTGTTTCTGCAATAACCGGTCCGATTCCGGGGCGCGCTTATTTGTCCCGCGGGGCGCCGCCGGAACGGTCCAACGGATTTCACGCGAATTTCGTTGTGTAAACCTTCGCGCATTCACGAGTAGTGAAATATGCACGGGCACGGTTGTGATATTCGAACTCCGTACTCTTCGAAATTCATAAGCATACAATGTATTTCTTTTCGTTCTTTACAACTATTACGTCATTTTCCTTTTAATCTGTTTCTATACGTATGATAAGACGGTAGAACATGATGCGTCTGTACACTGAATTTTTATTCTAGAAAACAAAGATTTTTAATTTTTTCTTTTCACGTCTTAAGAGAGAACAACGATTTGTAATATGTCTATCTACACGTCCGTTTGTTTGTGCACATCTCAGAAATCGTAAAACGGATTTCAATGCAGTTTTCCTGCATGGATAGACCGTGGTTTGAAACAGAATATAGGCTTTATTTCATTCAAATCGGATGTCGGAAAAAAAATTATTTTCATTTAAAAATCTAGCCTGATAAGTTATAAGGCTAATAATTGCTAGCATCGAAAGTTATAAACGTCACAAAACAAAAACCTACACTCGACAGCTAATCATGACGCGCTCGACTTGTTGAAAAACGAAGAGAAATTGAGAACGGGATCGGTGCTGAAATCGAGTGAGTGACCGGTATTACAAATAAATAGCATGACCAGGAACGCAAACAGGAATAGTAGAGACACATTCCGTGTCTACGCGGGCGAAGCCATGGCAGAAAACCTAATCGGTAATACGTTTATAGATTTCGAAATAGATTTTTTTCGACTCAGTTACATTGAATTTACTATTCTTAATAATAATCTAACTCTAACCAAAATCACAAAGGTCGTAAATGTTGTCTAATATTGACAATAGTCAATATATCAAATTTTTGAAAAAGTTATATAGACCAGGTAGAATGGATGCAAGAGATTTTGAAAAAATTCAAAAAGCAGTGTTAATTTTATTTCTCCTCTCATGATTTTATATTCCTTCTACATTCCACAAGGTGATCTATATGTAAAATTGCTGATTGAATAAATGTAAATTTTCCAATTATTATTTTTCAATGAAGAATAATGTTCATGAAAACTGATAGCTTGTATTAAACCTCTTAAATTTTTCTAAAATCGCTTTTTTTCAAAATTTTTTTATATAAAAAAATCTAGCTATCAAAGTTTCAAATTCAACTTCATAAACATATTAGAAAATTTATAAATGTCATATATTCTTTTATTTATTTACATATTTAAATTTGTGATGAATGATGGTGATAGATATTACTCAGTGCTTCTACCGTAATCGGATTTAATCATCGAGATAAAAATTAAACCATATCAAACAGAAGGTATTTTTCAATTTTAATTTAACACTACACTACTGATATTGCACTACAGATCTAAAACACTTTTCACTTTCTCGCACTTCACTTGCTGTTGCAATCATAGTTAAAGGAAGAACTTACTAAATATTATATATAACTGCAACTGTTTTCTAGAATTGTTTTAGTTGTGGATAAAATCATAATAACATTTAACTTTATGATAAACGAAATCATAAATAGGTTTTTATCACTCTGTTCAATGTCGACATTTTATATCATCATTTATTTATCGTATATATCAATATTTTATAATTAATAAAATACGTCCACGTTTTCGATGCAAACGAATGAAGTCATATTCTATTACTTAATATCAGGGATGACTGTCCTGTTATTTTTTATTATTTAATAAGTACAGTTCACAACAATATCGTTTCATTCTCGTAAAGCAGAGGCGCGTTGCCTTTGCTTCGCCACGTACAATGTATTCGTCGCCTCCTTGCTTACATTTCAATAATGAAATATATTTGTATTTTTAATTTTATTTTCGTTTCTTTCAAATGGTCTTAGACGAGTCGTCATTACATTTGTGAGTAGAAATACATTTGAAAATAAAACGCCAACGGCCTTTTTATTTCAGACATAACTATTGTTGTAGGCTAAATTCGACACAATTATGAGTTATATGCCTAGCCACAATGACGAATAATGACGTCTTTCAATAAATGATTTTTTTCGTTTATATAAGCAGTATCTAATAGCATTAAAAAGGGCTATGTTTCAAGCATTAATATCATATGTTTAAAAAAAATTAGTATATTAGTTTTAACTCGTACTAAAATACACGAAAACCTTAATTATCTTCGTGATTTGCAAATAAAACATTTCAAATAATTCGAGATCATGAAGTTTCTGATACTTCTTACAGAAGAAAATCAAACCAAGATATTAAACTTGAACAGTTTTTAAAAAGTTTGATAATAGGTATATTAATTTTTAACCCATTTTAAGGTTTAAATTTAGAAACTATTAACGATTTGTTTTATTTTATGCATGTATTGAACGAAACTTTCGGTACACAAATTTAACTTATATTTGTTTGAGAGATTAATTTACCTTCTTTAAATTAATAAACACATAATTGTTTAGTCTTTTAAACTTGTGGAATGGAAAATTAACGCGTAATTAAATTACTTAAAACAATTTACTTTTAAATAATGCTTAGAGATATTTTTATTCGCTACTTAAATGGTATCCACTAAATATAATAAAAGATTTTTATATTCAAATTCAGGATAATTATTTACCGTCATATTTTATTTACATTTAATTATATATATGCCATTTTGTTTAGCATCCTGTTGTCATTTTATAGGTGGCGACATAATCCCATTATTGTAAAAATTTTGGGACTTCCAATCAAAAAATTTTAACAAGTAGTTTCGATAGTCCTCTCTTTCTTAACACTACCTAAACAATTTCAAAACAAGTGAAAATCTAAGTCGTACAAAGTCAGGGTGGATACATCGACACTGACATTAACCTAACCCAACCAAACTCTTTCAATATTTGCTGAGTGGCTAAAGATATATGTGGTCTGACGTTATCATGCTGAAAAACCACATCCTTCATGTTGATCAATTCTGGTCATTTTTTCTCTACTTCTTGCCTGGTTCTCATCAACTATCGGCAGTACATATTGAAATTGATGGTTTTGCTCAACGGTAAAAACTCACAATCAATAATGCCCTTCCAATCCCACAATGCATTGGATTGGATTGGATTGGATTAACTTATTGGAAGTTAATCCGGGTTTTGCTAGCTTGCTTGCCTTTTGACCATGATCTTTTTCACTTGTTACTGTCCTAGGTAATCAATTTTTCATTACTAGTGATAAATCTTTCAAAAATTGTTCAGTTTCATTGAGTTTCAATAAAGAATCGCAAATGAGTACACGATTCATTAGATATCCTTCAGTGGGCTCGCGTGGGACCCAAGTATTCAGCTTTTTATATCCAGCTTTTTAAATGGATCAAAACTATTCTGTGGTCAATCTTCAGTTCTACAGCTATAGATATTATAAGAACTAAAATGCCGATATTATTCTTATATTACAAATAGTCTATAACTACCTACAAACGATTCGGCGTCAAATGGTCGAAGTCCCGTACCAATATGTTCCTCAACTTTGCGTCTAATTTACCATCTCTTTAACAGCATTACATACTTACCGAGACTGTATCCCACTCAATTCCGACCAATCACATCGCGCTAATAACTCAATTAACATTTTCGTTTCGAGATTCACAAGCGGCGCTCACGAAAGCGCCCTCGGGAAGTTAATTATTACTTACACGAGAGGGCGCGTCATGCTCGACGCGACGCAATCGCACGGTACTGTACGCCGTTTGTTTGTAACAGTCCCAGAGCAATCTGCAAGGTGTAATGAGGTCGCGCGCGCGCCCCAGTATACTGGCATCAACAATACTCGATTAAGGGATCGGGTCGGCGCCCTCCTTTGTTCGCAATCGCAATCCTGTATCAGTTCGAATTCAGGAGCGTGCCGTAGCGGTGGCCGATCGCGATTTGACGCCCGCAGCGGCGATAGCATGCGGATTTCTGTGTACTTTGTACTATACAAAGTATTCAATCTGGGTATACACTACTTCATAGATACAAGTAGCTGGGAGTCATCTCTAGACGCATTCATGCATAAATATTTGAATTCTAATAAGACGTTTGATCTGTTCTCTTGGTTTTTATAGTAAGTATATCAGTATGCACGTAGGAATTTCAAAACTGTATTTTCTTACATAATGTACGACATATGCGAAATCAAAAGATCCCTGCTATATACTACATAATGCGATCAATACAACCCTACGATGTAATATTAGCCTTATTTTAGATAAAACTAATTTCAGTGATACACTAAATAAATTGGAAAAAAATATTTTGAATTTCTTGTCACTCGACCTTTAAAGGTTCCGTACGGAAATCGGGACCTCTAGGCTCGATTCCGGCGACGAGGTTCTCCATCCGTCACGCCTGGTTCCCTGGAGTAGTGAAACGAGGACTGGAGAAGTCCATTTTAGTATTCTGATTGAGTGCGGAGGTATGGATGTTAAAGTGATGCTGTCTGTGAACTGATGAAAAACAGGCGGCTTGATAATCTATCTGTGAATGAGACTAAAAGGAAGGCCTGTGTTGGGACCGCCAAACACGGTTCATTCGAGACTTATTGGTTTGGCTTGATCAGAGCTGACGAGGATGCTCGAGTGTTGGCTTCATTCTGTGAGAAATATTATCTGAATGTTAAACGACTACGAATGTATAAGTTCGAGATTTCTAGATCCGGGTTAAAATTGGATTGACACAGATTTTATTATAGGCGTATACGCCCCAGACATGTCCAAACTGTTCGAGGAGCGGAAGTTTTGGGCTGATGTAAGAGACATACTAGTGAAATGTGACAGAAATGAAAGGATGGTCGTGTTAGGTGATTTCAATGGCTGGGGAAGGTACAGCGGGATGGATATGAAAAAATCTTTCATGAATTGGAGGATGAAAGAGTGAATGAGAATGATGATTGCCTTCTCCTACTGTACCAAGAGTTTAACTTATTTGTAACAAACACTATGTTTGACCACAGAAGAATACACTCATATATTTGCGGAAAAGATGACAAAAAGCATAATGGACTTGTCTTTCAAAAACAGTGTTGTCTTTCAAAATGATTAGAGGTAGGTATGTATACAATAAACCGTTTCATATATATTTTTTTATTTATTTAACGAATATGTCTTATGAACATGTCTTTTCGTATTTTTTAAATCATTTTGTAAATCATTATTTCTCTAAACAATGCGGGAAATTTTGGGACTGACCTGCATCATCATGCTTTACTCTGTTTTTTTTTTGTATTTTTTGAGATGCTTACCTTTCATATCCTAAGAGTGTGCAGGTTAAAAAGTTACACAAGTTTACCAGGTATCTATATGGTCGGAACATGCTCACAACTAGACCATGTTAGTCGTAGGTAACCTATCGAAAGCCTATACAGACCTATTTATTATCGATCACAACGCAAAATCTACTATTTCCTAATAACGCTAGCTACTAATGCTACGAACAACAGATTTAACTGTAAAAATGTAAACGGAAACACGGTAACTATTTAATTACTCCACGACACAGACAGACCGGTCGGACCCTCGTCAAGAACGGTACGCCCGGCTGTATCATTGACTGTAATATATCTATCGCGCGGAGCTGGCCGGTCTTAATACAGAGTTTAAAGGACAATAATCAGGGTGGCGGCGCACGGGACCCATGTTAAGTTGGTGGAATGCGCCGCCGTCATCGCGCCGCGCCTGCGCAGATCCCCGCTTTCGACCGGACTCTGCTCCTATTAATGCACGGGGCTGCGACCGCCTTCGAATCATATTACGGGCCGGTCGTTCATAGTTTCGCTTGGGAAAGCTTTGACTTTGAAGAAAGTCTGTTAGTTATTATAATAATAAAATAAAACTCTCGCTTATTTCCCAAAAGGGTAGGCAGAGACCATAGATTTCCACATGGTTACGATCTTTGCATATCTCGCTTGTCTCACTAACATCCATCAATCTTTTCATGCAAGCTTGTCGGTTTCGGGTGCTTAAAATTTGGCCTTTTTTAGTTATTGTTATTGAGAAATTGTATTTTTAATATTTTTGAAATTAAAAAAATCCAAAGTAAACTTTCGACAAAAATTAGTAAAAGTTATCCTTATTAATATTATATCTAAATTCGAGTGTGTTCGTCTTGCAATCACCAAAAGCGCAACTGATCAACGTATTTCAGCGTAGTGACACTATACGAGTCGTAGGGCGACATAGACTACTTTTATCCAAAAATCCATAGTTCCTATATGGGATAGCAATTGAGCTGACTCTGCAATCGATAATCCGATTTGAATAAATAACCTTGTTTAATGCTAAAATGTACTTTAATACTTATTCTCCCATCATCAAATGCATTAAATTAAATTCCACCATAGCCTCAAAATAATATTCAGGGTGAAACCACAGGCTGCATAACCACACAAATGAATAAACAACATCAAAATCAAAAGAACGGTGGTCATCGAAATCCAGAACAGGACCGACGTCGTATTCAATAAGACGTCTGGGATCGGATTTAGGGCAGGACTGAGATTAGAACTGAGAAATTATGGAATTGGAACAGTCAGTCAAAATAGAATTGATATCGAGAATAGAATTGGAACCACGATCATGATCGAGAGAAATGGAAAGAGAGCGCTTCATATAAAAAGCGACCCAATTCATTTCATATAAAGATACACACGTTAGTTTTGCGGGCGAAACTGCGGGCAAAAGTTAGTTTTCAATTTCAATTTTAGTATCCCAGTTTGGAATTGAGCCGAAATTCATGATGCTAGTTTACCAAAAGTACACACTTAAGAACGCATGAATACAATATAGAAAATAAAAGGGATAATAAACAAAAGGGATAATATGCAGAAGACAAATAAAATTTGTAGTATCTTGTACTTGTACATATGTATTATCAAGCCTATATAATAATTATTTCTAACAACAAACCAAATTAGACGTTAGCCTGCGACATGCAGCATGCGACTCATCGCTGAGCCTCGAATCTGCCCCTCCACTACGAATCCTCAACCGACGAATTGAATATTGATTCGAGAGGATTGAGAGATACAATAGCCATACAAAGAAATAACAAACGAAATATTTTCTAATATCCTATTATGGATAATTCCATTCAACTAGGATTAAAAACAGACATAAAAAAAGAGATAGAAAAAATAAACATTTAAGTTATGGATTCAGTATTTATTGCCATTAGATTTTGAAATCAAAAGAGGTAGACATATTAGTATAAACCTATATATTATATTAAAGCAAAATACATAAGCGAAACTATTCACTTACTCGCTATAACCTTGCATTATATGCTCCTGTTGTCGAATCGATCCCGCTTAATTATACAAAAACCCAGGCTTCATAGTGAAACTTGATATTTTTAGACATAATTTATGATAATATAGTATATGTATATGGTGTCCAGATACAACTCATTAAGAAATAGAATTGTACATTTTATAGGTAAGTGTCTTTGAAAACTTTTTTTACATAAATTTATTATTTTTGAACTACCACAAAAATTTTATACATTCTTAGGTGAAAGAAATTATTTAAAGCTCTGAATGCCTACAACTCCAATTTAAAATAATAGCAGCAACATGAACTAGAATACTTTTAACCCCTTTATTTATGTCCATATTATACAGAGATTTTATATTATATAGAGATCGTCATTTGCAGACATGCACAATAACCACACTGGTGTGTTTTGTTTTTGGTATCACCTCATTCTGTAGTCAATCTAATCGGACGATAGTGTAAACCAAGAAAATGGTTTAAATTATGAATTTATATGACAAACTCAAGCAGTTACTCTTAATATTTACATCAATCAAGAACTACCACTAAACTGAAGGTTTAACGATAGCTCTAGCTATTTCAACGACTCTTTGCATGTATTAAATACTATTCTACAAAAAACCCACTTTTTAGCAGATTCAGTATATTCAATATTGTACATGTATACATGTAGTAGATCTTTAAATTTTTAACATTTAAAAATGACAATTTCTAGCGTACAAAATGGAGAGAAAAATCAATTTCTTTATATTGTTTCCCAAATCTATGTACATTTTTTTAAATTTTAAAACATATTGATAAATTATTGAGCGTCAAAGTACAAATAATGTCATAAATTGTACTCTTATACAATTAATATAATATAATATAAGATTTATTAAAGCTTCGTGGCGTTATCAATCACAGAATTGAGCCCCGAGTTCTATCGAGGGCTGATAAAATCAATTATGATAATTGAATCATTTACATTCTAATGGGTTGTAATCTAGCCATTGTAAAGAACGAATAGGGAATGTTCAATTAACAATTATCTGTATTTCCATTCAAATGACGCCTTCAAGTGAAATACGTAAATCAATTTGTTGTTTCAATACGACTTGATAGGCGAGCTTTGGAAATTATACAGATGAAACATTTAATACTGTTTCAAGTGAGGCGATGCTCATTTTGGGCGAGGTTAAATTTTGATATGATTCTTTTTCATGCTTCGCTCGTTTTCAACACGGTATTTATTTGAACATCTTTGAATAACTGTGATGTCAAGCCAAATGTCTATTAAACTACAAACAAAGTTATGACCATCAAACGGCAACTAAACAATATAAAAATTATGTTTTAAAAATAAATAAAAAAAAAACACTCTGTACTATGTACGCACAAAAGAAGTTATATTGCTTTGGCGTGAATATACTATATTATTTATAAACAATATCATATGTATATTAGAGAGGTGGACTTCGTTCGGTTCGGAGGTTTCGTTCAAAGTTGGAGTTTCGATTTATAAAAAACAATACGTCCCATATATGCCTCAGATTTTGGCGTAAGCCGGTAAAAATTATGACATATCTTCGAAACGATCGCCGGCCCGCCGTAAAACGGAGAACAGAACACGGGCCCGTATTTACGCGGCCCTATATGACGCAACGACACGACCATGAATATGGATCGGGCGAGTGCCTTACGAGCGCCCCCGGCCTCGTAAAGTCCATCCCGATAGTCGTAAAGGCGGTGTTCATGCGAATAACGAAAGATCGATATCGTCTGCCAGGTCAGCAGCTGTCCGACTATATATTTTACAACTATTGTAAAAGTTAATACTGTATAACGGAACGTTATAGGCTCTGTGCTGACGACGCAATACATGGGTTATGACGTACAACATATTCCCTAACTGTAACTATGAAAGAAAATTTAATAGTTATTTTTCCTAGTTCAGATACAATTTCAGAGAGATAGCACCGAAACGTTTATTAGACTTGAGTTGTGGTGTAATTTGCAATTATACCGCCAAATATTTATATAAAATGTATGTAAAAAAAATTCTTTAAGCCAATGGCTGCTTTTCCACCAGTCAAATGAATCCATAAATACAATTATTATTAGAATAATTTATCAATAAGAATTTTTCTGTAAAAAGTATATCAAAATATTGAATTTTTCCCAAAACAATAATCTTTCGTTTGACTGAAATTACTATCATTAGAAATTTTGAAGATGAACTTTAAAATTTCTAATTATATTCAAATTACTATATTCAAATATTTCTATATTCAAATTAATAAGTTGTTTTCTTTTAAGATTTAACGACATATAAATAAAATTAAAAATAGCCATCCTTAATCCTTCCATAGAATCATTGCATGAATTTTATCAGATCGAAATTACTTGAGCTATCAAGTAATTAATGCCTACAGTAAGCGCTGGCTGTCGCTACAAAAATGTGATATAGTATAAGGAGCCATTACGATCACGCAATCTAAGTAAAAAACTCTAATCGTGAACGGTTTTCAGTATTTGCTAACAAATCCATAAGATAGGAACTGGGATTCTATATCAGAAAAAAGAATCCTATGTTTCGCCTTTCTGAAATTTGCGCTATTAGTTGTAAATTATACAACAAATTTAAAAAATTAATTAACAATTAAAAAAAAACTTAAAACACGCATTTCAGAAAGTAAATAATTACTACTAAACTTGTTCTCTTTGTCTATCCCAAAAGATTATGAGTGTAAACCATGTTTGTAGTAAAGTATAATATTTAAGTGTACAAGCGTGAGGCGCTTACAGAAATAGATCGTTTTTCTACGTATTTTTTGAGCAAGCACCCCAAGTTTTATACTCAGTATTATGCTTTGTTATTCATTTTCTATAGAGTTTAGTGGCGGCACTACAAACCACGTCAAATGGTTAAAGTATCGTAATATCATTCAGGATTGCAGATGTCACATAAGGAGTTTACTGATTAATTTTAGTTTCTTCTTCTCATCAATTATTGAGGAAAATATTTTCTTTCGTCGTTCTCTGTTTTAGTTTACAAGTCCGACATAAAAATATTAATAAAATTAAATGAGTCTAATGAGGTCGTGGACTTTTGGATTTTTCTAATGTTTCTCAATTTATTTGAATCGAAATTGACTTTCCCAAAGAGATTTAAACTTTCGTTTATTTGTCCAATTGGAATAATTAGTAAAAAAAAAATTCGAGCGTCAGCTGTGGGTTGTATGCTGCACGTTTTGCATATTGTAGGCCACCGTCTATGCGATAGAAGATTTAGTAAACTCTGTCATAGAATAATATGATAAAATAAAATAATTTGTATAAAGAAGCTTGTTTAAACGATGAGAAGTAAGATTGAGCTTGTATTTGAACTTACAGCAAAATTTTATGAAAACCGTTTGTTATGACTATCAAATGACTATCAAATATTGACGCAAGCAGAGACTCAAATAACTGTGACGCTCAATAGATCGAAAATATAATCAATAGTGCTGATTTAATGCACAGATATACACAAAACTCAATTTTTGACGTAAGCATCCAAAACAGAATGACATTGATTTATGATGATGTGAATTCGAGTACTTATTTTGTATCGAACGTCGCAATAATTGATTTTTTATTTTAATTCCACTTTTCGTTTCTTTTTTATATTCCACATTTAGTTGATTAATACATAAGTCTTAATATAAGTTTCCTGAAAAATAAACTGATTATTTACCTGTACCTTTGCAAATAGATTTTCACCATACGAATTATTATTCGTATCGTGAAAAAGCCGTTATTGTGTACGAAAATAGAAAATTTCTGCTCCGTATTTGGAAGGCCGATGTGGTGACGTCAATCGCGGAAGCGAGATACATTATTGCTTTTGTCGAGTTCCTCATCTACTCGGAGTGGAATCATAATGGCGTATTAGTTGTATGATTTTCAATTAGTTTAGAATAATCAAGTGTACATATTCATGTACAGTTTTCGGATAGTGGTGTGGAAAATTGCCATACGCTTTTGTTATATCGTGACTCCAATCATGATCTTTGGCAATAGAAAAATGCCATCAGGCAAAACAATTATTCATAGCATTTTCGAGGGGGATAAGCATGCGAGCCACCAGAAATAGGTAGTCATCTTGCCAAAGGACGTTCGCAACCCCTAAAGGAGTCACCAGTGCATTATCCATCTCTGGTAGTATTGGAATGCTGACGGAGAAGGGAATGAGCTGATGTAGGGGGAATGTGGTGGTGGAGAGGGGAGTGGCCAACGGAACTCTCACTCACTGGACGAAATTCAACAGCAAAAGTTGTTACTTCACGTCTGTATTCTGGGAGAGTGTAATATCTCATTGGTCGAGCAGACTCATTTTCATGCTACAGGGAAGTTTACTACAACATGGTTTTAGTACTTTTGCAAATTGTCAAGTAAAGGAAACTAGAGGAAAATGTTCAGCTATTAATATTCTAAATTTACATGAACGCTAGGCTTTACCAATCCTAGGTCGTCGAATAAACAAAAGACTTATCCTTGTCATTTTACGAAAAAAATATGGCAGTTACTGAAGTGGAATCTTTTATGGGTACGTGGTATCTGAGAGCATATAACAAGGCTATGCCAGATTCATATCGACTAAAATCGCCATGATGTTCTTCTCATCGCCCGTATCCTAAAGCTGTACGTAAGATTCCGCATTATTCTACGGTCCCGATGGCAATAGCTCAATCAAAGTGGATCTTCTACCCATGATCAAACATCGCTTTGACTCTTATATAGAAACAACTAATAAAACACCCGACGCGCCATCTCGAACTTGTAAACAGATGACGATCCTATTTAGGCAAAGCAACATCTGGTTCTAAAATCAGTAGGTTGTTGAAATCACGTATATACCACTGACAGCGATGAGCGACCCATCGGGTCCAGAGGCGAAGCCACATCTCTCAATGATATACTCATCATCATCAATCATATATCATAGCTGCTTGACCCCTCATTGACGCGTTCAAGTCAAAGATACACACACAAAGCCAATATGCACAGTTACATACCGCCACACCCATTCCGGCTCCCTCTCCGCTTTCCCCTGAGCACGTCGACCCTCAGTGTGCAGTACAACGCACAAAACTCTGCCGCTGCGAAGTTGGTCACAAACGCGTCGCAGCGACGTAGGCATTATGGGAGAAAAGGAAGAGTCAAGGGAATGAACCGCATTAGATCATTCGCAAACAATTCAGAGCGGCAGAGTTTTGTGTGTTGTACTGTACCTTATACTCAGTCTTCCGCAACCACAGACCGCGGTATCTCCACGGAGATCGGCTAGGACCGGAGCAATATTTTCGTTGATTTAAAAACGGGTCCCAACAACTACTCGTAATCTATTAATGTCTTTACAAAACATTAACAGATGAATAGTAAGGTACAAGTCAATACTTATGAAGCTTGTATTAGGATTGTCTTCTGAAATTTAGAATATTATATTTATTGATTAATTATAATGCAAGCTTGCTAGACATGATGATTAAAAGTAAAACAAAATTAAAATCAGGTTTAAAATAATAATGAACACAAAGCTATCAAAATTCTGTCATCCCTTTCTCGCAAAACAGAGTTTACCATTATTCTGTATGGCGGTAGTAAACATTGACGTCATTCTAATGCCTTCTGCTTAATTAGCTATTTATTAAAATTATTACTCAGGTATTTTTATATAACAATTTTCAAAAAAAGCTTTACTACACTTTTATCCTATTAAAAGCTTTAAATACAGTAATATTAAAAATCGTATATTACCCCATTGATAATTATATGCACTTTATTCAATACAAGTATTTTTTTAGATAGACCATTATAATACTTAAGCACATCTAAAATTCATCTGATAAGCGTAATTACAAAGTTTGTTTTATCGAGATCTATTAACCATTTACTTTATTTGTTTACTTTAACATAATCGGCAACTAATAACTATAAAACTATATTATTATTTCGAAACTATGATATTATATTGGTGTATCATTGTTTGAGGTTTAGAGAGGAGATAAATTGGAATACTTTCTTATAACTCAATTATCTTAAAATCTGGATTGAAGCATTTATTAAAAAATTTCCTTTTTATGATATTAATCAAAATGTCCATAAAAATTTTATTTTTATGTAAATAAACAATAATACTCTTAATAATGGATTTCATATTTCTAAAATGTCTGTTTGCTTGCATTACCCAGACAGGTACCAGATATTAACAAAGTTAAGATGTCAGACATGTGATGAAATAAATTTACCGTTTTTAGAAGTTATTTCACTACAACTAAATTTATGAACAAAATAAAGCTAACAAGTTTGAATTTGATATTGACTACATAAAAATCTTGCAAAATATTTTAACTCTCAATAGGTAGGTGAATTTAATCCAAACGAAATATCATTTGTGGTAGAGCCGTACCGCGCCAATCTGCTCCAGCAGAAAAATGAGCCGGCTAGACTGGGAAGTGCCGTACTCTCACAGAATACGGACGTGAAGTAGCAGCTTCAGCTGTTGCTATTCGTCCCGTAAGTGAAATTTCATTGACCCTATGCCCCTCAAACCTTTTCATCAACACAGTCTCCTTCCATTAGATATCCTATTCCTCCAAAGAGAACGGCAACTTACTATTAACTCCCTGAGTTTATGAGGGTCCATGGGCGGCAGTGACCATCTACTCTCTTATGGCGTCTGCTCGTTTGTCCCTCGAGTACGCTATAAAAAATTGACATTACAGAGATAGATGATTTACAAATGTAATATTTGTTCTAATTTCAAAATCGCTCTGAATAGTAATATGTTGAGTGAATGTCTCGATACATAATTATTAAACAACAGCAAAATTAAATAAATAACTTGCTGATCAAAATCCCGGTCGAAGTTAATTCAATAAGTGATATCTAGTTTTAAATCAGTATAATTTTATTGGTAAAGTGCTATATTTATCAAAAAATATTTAAAATTAAATTAAAAAAACGTTTCCCTTACAATTGCCTATATAAAAAGGACATAAATTAATTTTCGGTATTTTCTTGGAAAAAAATTAAATGTCAAAAGATTTCATTTTCAAGGGAATTTAATTTCCTTTTCATGCTAATAAATTGAATTTAACGATTGGCTTTTGAGCCCAATATGGTATTGAGCCTAGAGCTTTCTATTTTTGGTATTAAATTAACAAAAATTATTCAATTTCAGCTTTTACCGAAGCTGTCTCCAAAAATATTCAAAACAGAGCTATACCATACGGGCAACACAAATATACCGCCAAATATAACCACACGTGTGATGCAAATTCGCCCTTCCCCGCCCTACCAGCCCTGACACAGCGCTCTAGCTATCTACACTCACGAAATAAGTGTAATAAGCGTAACCGCATAAAACACGGTCGCAACCCGTTTACGTTCGGCCGCTATCGGAAATCGTTCGATCTCCATTTCGGGCCGCGGTCGGCGGAACTTCAGTTGCGTTCCGGTACATCAGTGATTCATTTTATTAGGCGGCTCACGAAGTAACGGCCGACGGCCCGCGGCCCTGAAGGGCCACCGATCTTCGTTAGGCCGCGTTACATCTGCGCGAGAACGAGAACCCTTCGTTTTAAAATATGCTGGTGCTGTTGCAGTAGCGGACGTAGGATTCTGATGTCTGCTTGGAGGAAGCAAATTTTGTAGGGTCCATAAACAAAAGCATTTAAATACGTTATAGTTACTTATTGTTGTCTTATTTTATTTTATAACTAGCGATCCGTCCCGATTTCGCACGCGCAATGTAAATACTGATATGGGGCAGTGTGGAGTAATTAATAATATTACGATTAATCTACTACAGGATATTTTTATATACAATATTTACAGCTGATTTTACACGACAGTACAAACATGTTTCTTTACAGTTTATTCTCGAAAGCGCGACATACAACGCTGTAAGAAACACTCAACGCTCATCTAAGCCTGCAACGTTGCATATTTGACCCCTGACTTATTATTAATGGTCATTGCAAAAGATATGTTTACCGAAAAGACGCTTAAATTGAAACGCTTAAAGTCCGATGGTGTTAGAGGAATCCATTACACATCCGGTAAGTATTAAAACTCTATTATGACAGTTTTAAGGACTTTATCAATATTCGCGTACCGTTACATAATTTAGGCGGATTAAGGTTCCTTAATAAAATAATAGGACAACCAACTTTCAACACCAGTTTATGTGAACAGAGTCCGCATTCAAAGACCAGAAATTCTGTGGAAAAATGAACAGCTCTTCAAAATCGACTACAATGTCGACCATGAGTAGTATAGATTTCGTGGCATCAGTCTTTGAAAGAATCTTACTTTATTCTTTCAAAGATTGATGCACCCTATCTATGTTCGTTGGTACAGTAGAGCGTCGATTATCCGAACGTCGCTTAACCGAACGTCGCTTAACCGAACGACCGCTTATCCGAACAGTAGTTCGGGCGGGTCAATCTTCTCCCTCCGTACCTCGCTCGCGCCTCCCAGTTTCGCGCACTTGTCGCCACTCGCGCTTTTATTGTACCGTATGTCACTTCCAAGTAACTACTTGTCGATATTTTACTAATTTTGTCGCGTGAAAGTAAACTCTATTTAAAATGCATATAGGTAGTTCGATTATCCGAAAATACCGGTTTTCCTAACACCCAAGTCCCCAATTAGTTCAGATAATCGACGCTCCACTGTAGATGACAATATCGCTCTTTCTTTGAACCAAAATATAGTCTTACAACTTATGTTTTGTCGGGACAAGTACTGTAGACCTACTTTGAATGTTATTTATTAAAACACAAAAGTTTTGATAGCCGTTAGTCTTATCGGACGCGACCAATCGAAATAGAGATGCCGTCGGCGCGTGACTCTCCTGGGGGCGTCCGCTTGGATTCCTTCGGCACAGGAAAGTCAGAGGTTTCGATGCGGGTCGGTACCTCTGGAGGACACCAGTGCGCGGTGAGCGCCCCGGGAGTTAACCTGATTGGTTTAAATGGTTTAAACCATTTGAGGTTGACTGATTTATGGACCTACTCCTATTTCTAAGTCTTTAAATGCATTGTTTAATTTTTAATCTTGGTAATATCATCGGGCGGTCTGTAAGAACATTTCGTGGCCTTCTAATAAAGTGATTTGCGGAGGTGGCGCGTAAGAGGCAGCTGATGAAATCAATGGGTTGGGGTGATTGATTGCTATACTGAAGCGTCCTTCATGTACTTAAATATGGTAGGGAGTCCCGGTCCCTATGGAGAACGGAGTTCTTGACGTACACTGTGTGTCTGTCGCTTTTTTACTAAAAGTTTTGGACGATTTGAAGGTCATTTAGTGCTGTCGGAGCGGCGTGCGCCTTTGTTTACTTTACTGGACATGCGTACGTCATCACCGGCCTATAGACGCGGTATAAATGGTATGCTTGTTGCGTAGCGACATTCTGATTTTTCTACCTAACATACTCGAAGCGTGACATGTAAGAATTTAGCTAGATGTCTAACACGTCGGATATAATCTCTGAAGTAGAGATGTTTGTCCAACGTGATGCCTAGGTATTTGTAATTGTATTGCCACGGAATGGGGCATTTAACATGCGGAGAGTGAGGTGTTTACCGAGACTCTACCAAGTCCCTTTGCATACTCTAGTCGAGATATATTACTGCTGATTTCTCCGGTTAACCTCGATCCTCCAGGTTGAAACCAACTCGTCATGGCCGCTGGACGCGCGGTATTATGTGTCCTCCACAGTACAACTACGTAGTAGCGCGTCATGTCATCGGCGAATAGCGCGAGTCGAATGCCTGTTTGAGGTCGCGGAATATTTGTGTATGCGGAATACAGAACGGCGAAAGCGTGGAGCTTTAAGGCACCCCGCTCTGATCGTCGCTGAAGAGGAGTGTTTTCGTGGCGAAAGGTGAATTTCTATTATTGATGTAGCTATGTATGATTAGTATCTGACGATCTGGTACGTCTAGAGTATAAAGTTTGGTATTAGGCCCGCGTGCCAAAACCCTATAAAAGGCTTTGCTACATCAAAAATACCACTGTAGTGTTTCCTAGCCCTCCGAGATGCATTTGACTATGGAGGGCTTGTTGGGGCATGATGTTGGAATCGAACCAAATTTTCGTTCATTATGAGGCCTTTGTTTAATAAATGATTTCTTAAGCGCATTTTCAGAATTTTTCGTAGAGTTTGCCTAGACCGCTCAGGAAGTTGATTTCATTTGTAGCTGAGGGAGGTCCCAGAGGGTTGACCCGGTGTATGTGTTGTGGGTCGTACGCGGGGTGTGTTTGTTGGAACATTGTTGCTTGATGCTGTCAGAGAGGCAGCTGTCCCCGATCGTCGAACGCGACAATGTTATCGGTTATATAAGAGTATTGTATGGTCGATTTCGTCAGTTGAAATAATGTCGTTTGTTATCACTTAACGCAGAGGTGTCGATTTTCAAGGGCGACCGACACTTTTCCAGTTTGTAATTGTTTTATTGGTTTCGACCTATCACTGGTTAGAGCCAATTTCAGGAGTACGGTACGGTGGTTTGAGTTGAAGCGTTGAAGTGTTTCGATACCTCCCACTCTTTAGCACCCTTAGCTAATGCGATGTCGATATCCGGCCTGTTGATTATTATCTGGGAACCGAGTCTGTGTGAGCAGCGAGAGGACATTGAATCCTATCTTATCCGCAAGACTCGAGAGCACTGTCCTTGTTTATAGTGATACACTTTCTGTCTTTACTATTGAAATCTCTGAATAATGACTGCATCCCCTAAGGAGAATAATAATTCTAGGTCACCGGAGCAACTCCTTAGTTGGGGATAGGTAGACTGAGGCTATGATCAGGGTGCACCATGTCCCATAGCTAGTCTGCAGATTGTAACTTCTAGGTTAGTAAGCGGAGGTGTATCTATCGGGCAACAGTAGATTGAGCGTTTATAATATAGTGCTACCACCCCTGGAGCATCCCGTCTGTCAGTACGTATTTGTACATAATTTGGTATTTTGCAATGTCAAATCTGGCTTTCGCACCTGGTTCTATCTACATGAACATAAAATTAATTTAGTACTTGATCTTTTATATCCAGCTATCTCTCAGCCAACCGTGATCCTCTTACAGATCCTATTCCCAAGCAACATCCTGGTCCTATCGTCAATTCCAGCCTCGTTCTCAATTCCGATACTAGTTTCGCTTTCGATCTCGATCTTTCGTTTTATCCGTTATATCATTCTTCACTGCGTCCGCCTCAGAATTTAAAGACGTTCTACATTTGTAGAACGTCTTTTTAATAGTTTTTATGTAAAATTTCATCTTTCTGGAACCAGATATTCGTAAATATATACAAACACATAAAATTAATCTTTTAATTTAACCTTTATACACTGGTTTTCAAATAATATAGTATTAAGTTTGTAATTAATACAGCTTAAACAATCAGATAATTTATATTCAGTCGTTTCAATTTTCAATATTTCATCATTCCCTTTCGCCCTTGAGTGTTGAATTTCCAAAACTTCTCTTCTTAATGTAGGATTGCAGAGTTGATAGTCACTCGCCCATTTTCATTATATTCAAAAATTGGGCCATCGTGTTATATAAAACAGCCATAACTCATATAACTTACATAACAGGTTTCATAGGTGGAAATATCTTATAAAATAATGTTTATATTTTACATTTTTAATTCAATAGTAAACCGCTAATTAATTTATATCATTTTGAAAACAGTAAATACGCATCTATAAATCAATATCATCTGCCCATTATAAGTACATAAGAAAGAACTCGAAAAATTGTCCAATAAACGCATTCAGTAAATTTAAAGTAATGATTGATCATCACTTTCGTTTATAGCCTTGATAACTTTCGATATTATTAATTGATATAAAAGAACGCAGTAATAACTATATACTATTTTTTCGTTTTGAAAAAAAAATCTAGAATTTAACTAAAATACTAGTAAAACAAGACAAAATGAAGCATTGCGACACTCGAAAACTTCCCGGGATATCCATAACTCGAAATAACGTAATTGAAACTGTGCAGCCGTTGGCGAGATAAATCAGTTTCTTTCGAGGTGGAAGCGAGCGGACGCGCGACGCCTCAGGCCGCTCGCGCCCGCGCCCTGCTGAGTGCTGGGCGGATTTATGGGCGGGCGGACGTGACGTCACCGCGGCCGCGCAGCCGCCTACATCCATTTCCGATCCAGTAAGTAAAGCATTGCTCGGTTAACTTCAGTGCACCTATACGTGATTGTTCGTTTGTGATTTTATATACTGAATTAATAATTTTTTCACTAATAAACTATTTGTTAATGTAAATAGTTTGCACCATAACACAAATTAACGAAATTCAAAAAATTCCAAATATGTTTATTTGACTGCATACAAGCTCATGCAAAATCGAGCTGTTATGTCTATGAATATTTATTGCAAAAATAATATAAAAATTTACGGTAATTTTATTCCACAAATATTTTTTTAATGATCTTTTAAGACAATGTAAAAATAATTTTGTCTATTCATTACAAGGATCTTATTGAACATACAACGAAAGCCCTATAAATGAGTTTATATTGACTGACATATAAACACAATTCAATTTATTTCTAGTATTGAGCATATACTGATTACTGTTTTAAAAGATAATATTTATGTATATCAAAAACTCG